>JAUPTC010000025.1:568354-680136 GCA_030762895.1 Sophora flavescens
ATATCTGTGGATATAATTGTTGCTTGATGTGTGAGAAGCCCGATTAGTCAATGCACAATTAAGAAAGACGATAAAAGCTTTAAGTAAGCTTCACAAATTATATTCAATGTTTTAAACGGCAAAATATTGATATATAATATTAAAGGGAATTTTTTTGAGAAAATCAAAGAGTTTTTGGAAAATATTATTACTTTATTAATTTATTTTTGGAAAAGTGAATTTATGAGTCACAACGAATGGGAAACTCAGAAAATATTTTAGTAAGTGCAAATTTTATGTAAGAAAACCCAGAATATTACAAAATATTCTTTATGAAATTAATTAGTGAAAATAAGTTAATCATAATTTTAAAATTAATTAAGTGGAAAAAGTAGTTTTTGGCTCAAAAGCCTTAAAAATAATATTTGACAAATTTGGAAGATATAGACGGCAAGTATTTTCAAAAACGGCAGTACTTATTTTGAGGAAATTAAACCCTCAAGTGACTCATTGTTTTTGTGAAACTAAGTTTTTATTATTTAAGGATTTTATAATGAATTTCTACCTTGGAAAAGGAATTTCTAAAAATCAAAAGTTGATTTAACAATGTTGAAAATACACTTGGACTTAGTGTAGGAGGCAAGGGGTACTAAAGTTCCGTGTTGTGATGGACTTCGGTCATTTGGACTTGAGGGCCTATATTGTATACATGAGGTATACTGTGATGAAACATAAGAAGATGTTTTCTAGTAGCACGAACCTGGCGACTGGTGCACGTCGAGAGGTGTCGTGATTGAAGCACTTTCGAGACGAGTAAGGTTCACGTATTGTAATGAAAGTTTTAAAAGTGTTTTTAAAACTATGTGAGTCGTAGAAGCCATTTTGAGCTTCGGCAAAAGAAAGATTGAAACACAAAGAAAAGAACAAAAACAAAGTGTTTTTACATGCATTTTGGCAGACGTGCTGCGGTTTGTGACATAATGCATTAATTACAGCGGCGAAAGGAAATTCGATGTGCATTTATCTCATGTGCCTAGGGAGGACATGGAGACCCCATCTTACTTGATAATGGTAGGGCCCGATTGTGGACATTAGTAATGTGTTTGGCCTTGTGCCTGGCTATATGCCTTTGAAGATGGGAAGAGGTTGCGCTTGTGGGCCGTTGGAGTTAGCTGATGTGTGGCTATGGAGTCCGATCAACTCATAATGATGTTGGGGATATCTCATGAGATTAGGACGAAAATTAGATGATGAATAGAAGTGTGACAGCGCTGCCGCCACGCGCCAAAAAGAACGAGCGTTGACAAAATAATGTAGTATAGAGCGACAACCTTGGATCGTCTCCCAAGGACTCTTTAGTTGTTGTTATTATTAACGTAAAATTAGTAAAAATTAGAATTGGGGGTTTTGAGATTTGAAACTAAATTAAGAAAACAAAATAATGAAAACAAAGTAGTTAAAGAGGATAACAAATAAAACAAAAAGACGATTAACCCAACGTTTTCGTTTCCCATTATCATTGGTTCATACGAAATCCTAGCGGATACTAATCCCCTCCGGTTGTAGCAACAATTAACAAACGAAACCGCTACCTACGGATATATGTTCCTATTCCCGAATTAAACAAAGCGGGGTTTAGCTCTCATGAACTAAACGAACATGAATGAACACACGTGAATTAAACAAACGCGATTAAGTATAGGAACATAACATCATGGAATAAATCAATACAATACTATACATTCCCACAATTAAACAAACAGAAACATATAACATGGCATTGAAAAGAGAAAAGCAAATGAACCAGAATCACGTAACCTCAAGTGTTGACAAAAACCATTGAAGAGATTAATCTAGGAGACTAATTCTCCATTACGATAAATAAAACAAAAAGAGAAAATAAGACTAAAACTAATTAACTACTAATCGAGACTTAGCCAAACCCACTAGACACAACCTAAAAACTAGCTAACCTATCATTCACGCCATAGAGCAGTTTATATACAAATTCTGGAATCCAAGGCCTCGCGAGGCGAAGCACTGCTCGCGAGGCGAATTATGCGAAAGTGCCTCGCAACTCTTTTGTCTTTCGCGAGGCGAATATCTTCGCGAGGCGAACTCTTCAAATTCTCAACTATAACGCCCGTGACCTTCAACGTGCCCAAACCGTGATGGCTTTCGACTTTCAAGTATTCGCGAGGCGAGAATTCTCGCGAGGTGACGCTTCAACTTCAAAATTGCCCTGGCAGTGATCTTCAACATGGCAAGTGATCGTCTCCCGACTTTTCAGGCTTGCATGACTGCGGGCGAGAAATCCTTCAGGGGCGAGTGGCTCCAGAATTGTTTAATTTTATTTTATTAACCTGAAAATAAGAAAATATAATAAGTATTTTATTTAACTCTAAATCAACTAATTTAACTTAAAAACAATTTACAGACTCAAAATATTACTTAAGGACAATAAAGTCTAATTTGGGTAAAAAATGATATAAAATTAGCATAAAGCCAAGGTCTTTACTAGTTATAAAACCAGTCAACCAGAGGCTCATCAAAGTGTCATGCATAATTTTATGGATGATGTTTGGGGTGTTAAACCCACTGATAAACTATTCATTATAAATGAATATAATTGGTAAATGTTGATGTGTTTATATGGCGATTGGTATGTGGTTATTGAGTAAGATCCATGTATTGGTTTCTCACTCTTACAACACATTCAGATGGACCCAGAAATACCCTTGGTACAGTCGAGGGTACGAACGAACACTTTTGATCGTGCACAATATGGTGGTGCCTGGGAGATAAATCTTGGGGCACTCAGCGCCACCTATCATGGACCAAGTAGAGAGGTGATAGGAACGATAGAGAGGAAGGACCCCAACAAAGGATTCACGTAGTGGAGGCGGTCGAGGTATCTCTACCTCCAATTTGGCTTTACCTGACATGATCACGGAAGAGCACGGTTTGATGGATCCATTTCTGAACCACATCCTCTTCGAGATATTAGGACCTCGCGGAACCACCTGCTGAAGTGGAGATAAATGAGGAGAGGAAGATCCAGAAGGAATACCTGAAGAGGGCGATCCACGAGTATCAACCTCCTGTGATTGAAGATGAAGATTCTTGAATAACCCGAGTGTTAGCAGAGACATCATCGTCGATTCATCGGTTGTAGGAGGGATTGATCATCATGATCTTCCCAATGGATTATAGTAGCTTGACCAGCTTAGGTAGAGTTTTGGGGTAGTGAGTCTTTGTGACTTTGATACGGCTTGTAGAGCCATGAGTTTTGAATGTAGTTTTGAACTACTTGTCAGCGATGTGTATATATCTTTATTTCCTTTGTTTAGTTGATGGAGAATGGCCTATACTTATGAGGGCTCTTTTGTTATCTCTATTATAGGTGTTGTATATATATCCAAGAAATGTATATATCTATATATATGTTGTTATGTTTACAATGGTTTTTATGTTGTATGTTGGGGAAAAAATCAGCACTATTTTTGTAAAGAAACGTTTAATATAAATACATATTTTCGAAAGTAACCAGCTTTTATAATTTAATTTCCGTTACGGGTAATAGTGTGATGACCCTTGATAAGGGTGTCGCAGGTTTCACACTCCAAGCAATCAATAACGGATATTCAGTATAGATCATAGATAATGTAACACCCTTCTCGAGTGCTACATCGTACGTGATATTTTAAGGCCGAAAAGTAGGTTGATTAAAATTGGCTAGAAAAGAATGGGGTAATTTTTTTTTTCTTTTTTTTTCTTAAGTCATAAATGTAACTACTTTGATTTAAAAGAATGGATAATAAAACATTCAATTATCACAATTAAGGTCATGAATTCAAAAATAATTTACATAATACCCATCGGACTCAAAGCAGAAAGCACGTAAATGTACAGACACTACTTAAAGATATGGAGACGCAGCTCCTAAAATATCGAGATACTTGGAGTCGCAGCTCCATAAACAGTAACATTAATTCCCAGACATACCCAGCTGGCCAAACTAAAATAGAAAATACAATCCTCTCTCGTACATCGTGAGAAGGATAAACCCAACTGACGAGATCCCGTGGAAACTCTATTTGAGTCCACTTCTAGCGTCGTCACAAAAGTCTCTACTAGAGTCACTACAAAAGTAACTCTCGGACTAAACCATTTCCCTTTCTAAGGAAAACTATAACTTACGAACTAATGACTATTATGCCTATCTCAAAAAAAGAAAGGTTAGGCATAACTGAAACCCTAATGCCATCTCCTTGAACCCTCAGAAGTTTGGAAGACGTCCAATAGAAGTTCCACCATAACATTCGCATGCCCGAACCTCGATCTCTATGATGAATCAGTCAAGCATCATCTTGACGTCTCAATCTTCTCCAACGAGAATACGGAAAGCACATAGCCAGCCAACATAGGCAAAATAAAATAAGGAGGTGAGATTCCATTTATCTTACACATAAGGCAGACATGCAGTGGTACGACTCACAGGTACATAATACAACAATACTATATTCCTTTTATCTCCCATTTTAATTCTGCAAATCAAACTCCAAGAATATAATATACCAAACTCGACGGTAAGCTTATCAAGCATACCGGACACGGTTTGTCCATCAAAGGACAAGAATAGAGAGAAACTAATTGAAACCGTATAGTCTCATTCCTACACAGCCTCAAGGAATATTCGATTCTAACATGGGAGCTAATTTGATATTTTGGAAAGAAATGGTCGGTATAGGTTTTTACATCCGCACACCTCGAGGCAATGGTGCTATCGTGTTATGCACACAGTCTAATCGTGGCTATTGTTTTACGCTCACGAGATTTTAATCATAATGTACGTACTATCATAATCACATGTGATCTCGAACTCTCTATAACACATCAGGCTCTTTATGAAACCTCTACAACCGAAACTCGGCTCCCTGGGCACAACGGCCTCACCGAACATAGTGTTAACTATGTATCTGGGAAAAATTGCCGGAATACGTCCAATTGGTCTATCCATCGGATAACCTCATGATTCCACCAGAATCCACTTGCTGTCAATCGCTGACGGGCGATATTCTCGGGTACAAATCATCGGCCCTTCACTGATCCACATTTCTCAAACAGACTTGTCATGTTTGTGTAAAGATATTTTAAGGTACTTGCTTACAAGTCCTAACACATTATGAAATTGGATCGACAGTCCAATCATTTATTTCTTTACACTTTTCTAATTGAGCCTTTCTCCGGGCTTTCAAGAAATCAAATAACTCTTAGTCCATTAAATCTTATGGAGGTATGGATATTGAATTATCCACACTTTACGACAAATGGTCTTGCTTCACCATAAGTCATAAATTATTAAGTTTATATTTTCACTAAGTTATCCTCGACTTAGGTTTTCCATTTACTTGAAATACTAGTCTTGAAGACTAAAATTATCTTTTGTCTTAAAACCCAAAACCTTTGGTTAAAACCAAATCATTTTGAAATCAGATTACATCAAAGTACATAAATACCAAATTCCTCAAAATAGTTTCTTGAAAAACATTGAAACTCTTAAAATATTTTTATCACCGCTTTTTACTGTATTTCAACTTAAATTCCATATTTTCACAAATATAATTATTTTTCTCAAATCCTTTATTTTCCTAAGTTTCGATTAAAGTATTAAAATACTGATTTCAAACTCTACATCATTGTTTTCTCAAAAATCCTTAAAAACGTTTGACGACAGTTTCGCCGCTTTTTGCTGGTTTTAGGCCCAAAAGCCATACTTTTGAAAATATGGTTCTTCACCTCAAATCTATTATTTACCTAGGTTATAATACTCATTTTAAGATGTTAAAAAATTTATTTTACAATTTACTTTCCATGTATACAAAATTCTTAAAACTTGACCGAACGTCATTAAATAAAACGCGTAAATCCTTTTTCAACGATTTTACACTCTAATAGTCCAAAACTCATTATGGAGTTTTATAACAGTTTAATAGGTATGAAAAACAGTCTCTAACTGTCCAATAACATTTATTTTCTAAAATTACATTTTAGTCCCTAAACTTTCATTAATTACAAAAATGTCCTTATTCACTCGAAACCTTATAACTTTTTATTTAAAACTTCAAATCTCACCAAACCAACTTCTTTAGAAATCTTTTTCAGTTGCCCTAAAATTTTCCAGAAATCACTTTTCTGCCCCAAATATTTTTCAATAATTGCAAAAAGGTCCTTTTTCACCAAAAAGCTTATAACTTTTTATGTATTAATCCAATTAACACCAAACCAACTTCTATGGTTTTGTCTCATCAAGGACTACAATATTAACATTCAAGAACACGAATTTCAGTGCAGCCACTGAAATTCTCATCAATTACAATTTAGTCCCTAAGGACTCACAAATCCATAACTTTCAATATACACATCCAAATCAATCCAAACCAATTTCTATATTCTTATATAGTCATTTAATTATCATAAAAATTATTCAAATAATTTAACACATCATGGAACCCCTCAACCCAGTCATGGCCGAATGGCCTTAATTATTTATGTTAACCATATTTGTTTAACAAAACAATCAACAATGATCAAGGTCTTGATTAAAGATCAACAACACCAAAACCACATATATCACAACCAACATACATCAAACCAAATCCTCCAAGAGGATCACACGCATATGCAAATAAATATACAAATTCATACTTAGAAATTACAAAACCACATAAACACTAATAAACCATTACATATCTACATTAAGGTATGATAGTAGTAATCTCCCCCGTTACCTCTTGTAGATCACTTGAAACCCAAGTAGGAGAAAGATGTTGTTCACCTAAATCACAAGGTTTTGAACCCACAAAACCTAGTCATGAACAACCAACAAGAAAACAAGTTAAAGAATGAAGAAAATCATCCTAAACCACTAGCACCTAGGTTCGGCCAACTCAAGATAAATAGGTTAGGGATCTCTAAATTTTTCAATCTCTTGGATGATGAAAATAGAAGTCGTATGAAGATCATTGAAATTGGAATCACATTAAAAGGATTTTTCTATGATTTTCTAGAGATTTTTGAAGTTCTAGATCTAGGAATTTGAAATTTGTAAAAACATGAGATATGAAGAAAAGTTGTGAAAGGAAAGGAAGGTATGATCATGAATCACAAGAATCTACCTTTGGAATTTCAAGAAACCAACAACTTATACTTCCTTTGAAAATTGAAAATGAAGAACTTTGTGTTTGCTTTCAAGTTCATGAAGAACAACATGAACAATGAAGGAAATGAATGACCAAGTTTGGTCTTATGAAGGTGGCCGTGAGCTTACTAGGGAGAAACGGGTCCAAGGAGTAATTTGGTGTCATGGCAAACTTGTAGTTAAAATGAAGGATTAAGGGTATTTTAGACATTTCACACTTAAGTCATCATTACATGCATTAAATGCATGATGACTAACCCCTATGACTCACCCCCTTGAGTCATCACAAATGACTCATTGTTCTCATCCGTCCAGTCCAGTTTTTGTCTCTGCACCTCCGTTCTCGATTCCGTCGATCTCCGATCGTCGAGTATTCGCCTAACTAACGTATAATAACTTATTTATTTTGAAAATTTTCAAAATAACCACCATGGTTGGAAATAAAATAAAAATTTAAATTGTTTCGTTCTGAGTTCAAAATTAGGTTTCCTGATCGTAAAAATCTTCTTGTCGGTTAAAACGCATGATAGGGTTTAAGTCTCGAATTTTAAACCTAAATTTTTACCATAACCTTATACCATAAGGTAAAGTAAAATTATGATTTTATTTTACTAAAAATCATTTTCTAGATCTAATATAAAAATTACAAACAATTAAAATTCTACCGATAATTGAAAAACAGTAAAAACAACAAACTGATAAAAAGAGTAAAAATAGTGTTACAGATAAAGAATACTTCATGGATATAACATACATCACAAATATGACTATATCACAGTTTTAGCCACATAATCAACTAACCACATCACATCACATAACCATACAGTTAAGCAAAACAGTAATCATCTTAAAGCAGATAAACACCCATATAATACACAGACAACACATAGATAGCATGAGATATTAAAGAAACTGACTTATAGGATTGACAGTAACTGACTTAGTAGTCAGAGTTGAAGCAATCGGATCATATGATAATAAAGAAACAGGCAATTTCAATAGTTTCAGACAATCCATCAAAATAAATGAATGTGTCACACCCAAAGCATGAAGTACAGTTAAGAGATTACCCTCTATGTCGCAATCATCCTATATGAACTCATTGGAGTTCGAAGCTTCAGTTCCGCTCAAAGTGTAAATTCTCCCCTTTGTCGTTGGTTTGTTTGTCCTGGTGTTGTTGACAGCAGATACACGTTTCGGTGCATTGCATTCCTTTGATATGTGTCCCACTTGACCACAGTTGAAACACTTACTTACTTATTAACCTTTATTACTTCTAAGAAGTAATTCAAACAAATCTTAATCAGAGAATACACAACATACCTATTTCCCAAAGATCCCGAAAGACTCGACCAGCTCTGATACCACTAATGTAACATCCCCATTGGGCATTACTTTGAGAACACGTACAGAAATAAAATTAAAAGGAATTTACTGGTTGCTTTCGGAAAATTTATTTATTTGAGGTCAAAAAACTCGGGTGTAAAAATTTTCTTCCGCGAATAACTCTATAACTCCTTAATACATACAATAAATAGTAAAGTCGTATTCTTAAAGAAGTCACCACAGCATACCACTTTTATTTTCAAAAGGTATCAATTTCCAAAAAGAGAAATTTAAAACAAAGATAATATTACAACATCACAGTTACCAACCTTTTCAACATAAAACCCAAAACAAGACTCCCAAGCCGGTCGCTCTACCAGACATTATTGGAAAGATCCTCGTGGTCTTTCCCACGAACAGATACTTCTTCAAGCATCTAGAATCTAAGTCCGCAAGTGACTTAAAGAACTCCTCCGGTTCATCTGTACTAGTATCCCAAGATACAACGGCAATTAACAGAAGAACCTGATATATTTGTAAGGGTTAGACGCCAATATATGGATTTTAGTAAGATATCCACTTTCTTAAAAACACAAAACAACATATTCATGATATCCACAATATGTAAACAATAATCACAGAGTAATAATTCAGTCCAAAAGGTCTCATACCCGACATTCATCACAATTTATAAAGTTACAAGAAACTTCCCCATCCATCACCCAACCTTAATATTCATTTTTCTTACTTATCTCTTTCATTCATTCTCACCACCGAACACGAAATCAAAACGTGCCAATCTGGGACTTTAACCCACGACACACAAAACAGAGATTCAACTGTGTGACTTGGGACTCTAACCCCCGACACACAAAACAGAGATTCAACTGTGTGACTTGGGACACTAACCCACGACACAACAGATATTCAAATGTGTGACTAGGGACTCTAACCCTCGACACACACGTCAAAGATTCAAATGTGTTATCTGGGACTCTAACCCTCGACACACACATCAAAGATTCAAATGTGTTATATGGGACTCTAACCCACAACGCATCGAATGGAGATTCAAATATGTTAACTGGGACGCTAACCCACAACGCATTGAATATGGATTCAACTGTGCCAACTGGGACTCTAACCCATGACATACAGGACACGGATTTCAAATGTGTCAATGGGACTTTAACCCACGACACATACGGGACATGTAGTCTACTTACAAACTTCTAGGAATACTAGCCTGACGGTTTCAGTTATCTAGGTCCTCACAACTTCCAATTTCAAACACAGTTTTCTTTACGTGAAAAACAACTCATCAAAACCAAGTTCTGAAATTCATTTCTGTCAAAATCATTTTATAAATCATTTAAAATATGTTTAAGTCAAGAATAAATCTTTCCCTTTTCTAACGTATTTTCACACTTGAAAATATTTATTTTGAAGAAAATTATATCAATTTTCTAATAACCTTTTCATAATTCAACTTAAAAATAATTATAATATTTTTCTCATTTTCTTCACAAAAATGTCAAAATGGCTTTTTAACTAAAAATTTTTATTTAAAATTGTAATTAATTTATTTTTGTCACTTTATTATTCCAATTATCACTTTCCATTATTGTGAAATATATGTTGCAAAAACTAGAACCTGTGAAATATTTTCACGGTTACGCCCTCTCTGGCACTCATTGACTCATCAATCACCTTGGAAACATCAATAAAATATTATTTTTCCACTTTTACACTATTTTACACTATCAAATCACTTGGATTATTTGTGTAAACTTAACAAGCTTTTAATCTTCCGAATTAATTAAACTCTGACTACTGTCAGGTTTCACACTCCAGCAATCAATAACAGATATTCAGTACAGATCATAGATAAAGCATACTTCACAAATATAGCATACATCACAAATATGACCATATCATAGTTTTAGCCACATAATCAACTAACCACATCACATCACATAACCATATAGTTAAACAAAATAGTAATCAACTTAAAGCAGATAAACACCCAGATAATACACAGACAACACATAGATAGCATGTGGCTATCTCAAATCCCTCAGGTAAGCTCCCCTTACCTCTTGAAGTTACAGATTTGAGTCCACAAAGTATTTGATTCCGGTTCCGGTGACACAACTTACCAATTTGATCCTTCACGGCGAATTACAACCAAAATTAACAAACAACAAACAAAACAAACTAAATCTAAAGAGTTTGGGTTTTGGCCTTGTCAAGAACAAAAGGTTAGGAACTTTCAAATTTTCTCAAATCTTAGATCAATGATCCTTAAGTATGATTAAAACATATTCAAGGATTACTTATCAAAATTGAACCAAAATCATCTTAACTACAAAGTTTCAGATTTCGGCCATCAACAACAAATTTGGTTTAGAGTATGTTGAGATTCTCTAATCACTTGAATCAACAAAAGAATGGACTAGAGATCATAGATCAACACTTGTTTAACAAAGTTTGAAACAAAAACTCTTTCCTCACCTATATATGAACATAGGTTCGGCCATGTATGAACAAAAGGGTAAGAAATTTTTGTTGATCACATGCTACTAGATTACAAGAGTATTAATGATTATAAGATCAAAGAAATTGGTTTCAAGTTCACTGGATTTTTCTTCCATTATCTAGAGATTTTTTTAAGTTCTAGACCTAAGAATTGAAAACATGATAATCATGGCTTGAAACAAGAAAATCAATGAAGAAGAAGACATGATTGATCATGGAGAGAAGAAATCACCTCTTGATGCTTGAAGAAATGATGAGATTTGATCAAGTTCTTCCCAAAATCAACAAAGTGTTCTTGATGTTCTTAGAGAAAAAGTGTTTATGTCTTAAGGAAGATGACACAAAATGAAGCAAAATTTACCTAAGTCATGCTAAATGAAAGGGAAGGCAGCACACATAAGGGTGAAGGGAGGGTATTTTTGTCCAAATAAATTACCTTAGGGACAAAATGGTAAAATTACTTAGGGACCAACTTGTAATTCCTTTAAAAACTAAGGGCATTTTGGACATTTCACACCTAAAGTAATCATGATAAATGAGTGTTCATGGTTGAAGTAGGTGTGGTTGAATTGTGATAACAAGTACCTTATGGCACACTTGAGAATTGGTAGAAAACTAGGGACATTTTGGTCTTTTCGTGCATAAAATATCTAGATATTTAGGAATCGTCATAAATGTGCCATAAAGGTTCGATGACTCACCCCTGTGACTCGTTGCCTTAGATGGCAAGAGGTCTCATCATCCGATGTCGGGTTTTGTCTCTGGACGTCCGTTCTCGACTCCGTCGATTACCCGATTTAGGGTTTTACGCCCGAATCGTGTATAATAACCTATTTATTTTGAAAATTTTCAAAATAACCTATATTGTTGGTAATGAGATATAAAGTCTATTCATCTTGTTCTCGGGTCAAAATTAGGTTTTTTGATCAGTAAAATCTTACTTTAAGAAAAAACCTGCATAGGGTTCCGTCTCGAATTTTCAACCAAAAATTTCACCCTATACTTATAAAAAAAAGTATGATATGAATATAAATTTGGTTTTACCAAAATCATTTTCTAAGTTTCAGATAAAAATATAAACATTTATTTATATTTATACCGATCTTAGAAAGCGGAAAAATTGGGGTGTTACAGACTACCTCTCGTAAAAAAAATTCGTCCTCGAAATTTCGTGACTCAAAGCTAGACAGGATTTCTCAAACCTAAGGTTTTACTTTCACGAGAAAGTATATATAGCTATAGAAGATATGTATCAATTAGGAAAGAATACAGGAACGTCCAATATGTAAAATGATTCTTTAATATGTTTGTGAGTGTAAAAATGCATAGCTCATACATGCTTACAACCATGACTCTAATAAAAATCCTTCTTTCACAAGGATTTCCTTATGGATTAGGAACTCACAAAACGAATAGTTCCTAACCTTAAGAAGATTTCTTATTTGAACAAGGAATTTCTAAAATAACATTTTAAAATGCCAACAGTCCGACAAAATTCTGACTGGATCACTTTTACCAAAAGTGAAAGTGACTAGACTAAGTCTCATATAGAAACTTATTACCTCAAGAAGGTATCCGTCCCGAACAACAACAGAATGGTTCAAGCATATAGGATTGACAGTAACTGACTTAGTAGTCAGAGTTGAAGCAACAGATCATATGATAATAAAGAAACATGCAATTTCAACAGTTTCAGACATTCCATCAAAATAAATGAATGCGTCACACCCGAAGCATGAAGTACAGTTAAGAGATTACCCTCTGTGTCGCAATCATACAATATGAACTCATCGGAGTTCGAAGCTTCAATGCCGCTCAAAGTGTAAATTCTCCCCTTTGTCGTTGGTTTGTTTGTCCTAGTGTTGTTGACAACATATACACGTTTCGGTGTATTGCATTCCTTTGATATGTGTCCCACTTGACCACAGTTGAAACACTAACTTACTTATTAACATGCATTACTTCTAAGATGTAATTCAAACAAATCTTAATCAGAGAATACACAACATCAACACAACAGACCTATTTCCCAAAGATCCCGAAAGACTCCAACATCTCTGATACCACTAATGTAACACCCCCCTTGGGCATTACTTTGTGAACACGTGCAGAAATAAAATTAAAAGGAATTTGCTGGTTGCTTTTGGAAAATTTATTTATTTGAGGTCAGAAAAGTTGGGTGTAAAAATTTTCTTTGCGAATAACTATAGAACACCTTATTACATACAATAAATAGTAAAGTCATATTCTTAAAGAAGTCACCACGGCATACCATTTTTATTTTCAAAAGGTCTCAATTTCCAAAAAGAAAAACTTAAAACAAAGACAATAGTACAACATCACAGTTACCGACATTTTCAACATAAAACTCAAAACAAGACTCCTAAGCCGGTCGCTCTACAAGACATTATTAGAAAGACCCCCGTGGTCTTTCCCACGAACAGATACTTCTTCAAGCATCTAGAATCTAAGTCCGCAAGTGACTTAAAGAACTCCTCCGCTTCATCTGTACTAGTATCCCAAGATACAACGGTAATTACCAAAAGAACATGATATATTTGTAAGGGTGAGATGCAAATATATTGATTTTAATAAGATATCCACATGCGTAAAAACACAAAAAAACATATTCATGATATCCACAATATGTAAACAATAATCACAGAGTAATAATTCAGTCCATAGGGTCTCATACACGACATTCATCAAAATTTATAAAGTTATAAGAAACTTCCCCATCCACCACCCAACCTTAATATTCGTTTTTCTTACTTATCCCTTTCATTCATTCTCACCACCGATCACGAAATCAAAACGTGTGAATCTGGGACTTTAACCCACGACACACAAAACAGAGATTCAACTGTGTGACTTGGGACTTTAACCCCCGACACACAAAACAGAGATTCAACTGTGTGACCGGGGACTCTAACCCCCGACACAAAAAATGATTTTCCACTTTTACACTATTTTACACTATCAAATCACTTGGATTATTTGTGTAAACTTACCAAGCTTTTAATCTTCCGAATTAATTAAACTCTGACTACTGTCAGGTTTCACACTCCAGCAGTCAATAACAGATATTCAGCACATATCATAGATAAAGCATATTTCACGGATATAGCATACATCACAAATATGACCATATCACAGTTTTAGCCACATAATCAACTAACCACATCACATCATATCACATAACCATATAGTTAAACAAAACAGGAATCAACTTAAAGCAGATAAACACCCAGATTATACACAGACAACACAAAGATAGCATGTGGCTATCTCAAATCCCTCAGGTAAGCTCCCCTTTGTTGGTAGTGGCTACGGCTTCAAGAGGGGGGGGGTGACCTGAGATATTGAAAACTTATTCAACAATTTAAAGCAAAACAGTGTTTTTTTTAAAGAAAACTGGTTTTCACTCAATTTTAATTCCCAAGAATTAGGTTATGGAACAAGTAATGATGACAAGAAGAATTATAAGTAGTAACAACAGATTTTAACATAGATTGCAGATTAAAGATTCAAGTTTAAAAAGTATATGGAGATTAGGGATGAGAAGAACACGCAAACCGATTTATCCTGGCTCGTCTACCTCCTTTGGTAAGCCTACATCCAGTCCCACACCTCTGTGGTTTTCTTCATTATAATCAGCAATCACACAATTCTAATTACAGCAACACAAGGATAACCTCCTTGCTTGAAAAATCTCCAGAAAGAACACTTGCTTTTCTATACCCAAGGATCCCTTCTATCCTTGTTAAACCCTAAGAGATACCCTCTCTTAGTCACTCTAATTCACGAAAAGAATTGAGTAGAAGTAAGACTCTAAAAGCCTGATAACACAAATTGAAGTTCTAACTACTATCACACTTTTCTCAGAGATGAAGCACTTTGTTTCACAATCAGAATGAGTTGCGTTTATTGTATATGATGTATCTTTGTTGTTCCTTTGATCCCTCTTTATATAGAAGACAAATTATAGTCGTTGGGATCATTTAAGACAGATTTGGATCTGATTTAACAAAATCTGCTTTCTTGATTCTCGATCTCAAAATGAGATTCTGTTTGATCTTTGTAGAGTGTACGTCCTTCTTGAAATATAACTTCTTCCATCTGAAAGGATAGCCAAGTCTTTTTGAAGAGTAATATATCCGTGTTTAATTGAAGAGAACAATAGTCGTTGCCTTTTGCCACATCAGCAGACGGGAGTTCTAGCTCAAGGTAATTGGACGGGCTCCAACTGGTAAACGAGCATGATAACACAAGGCAATTGGACGGGCTCCAACTGGTAGACGAGCTTTATATGCTATGTTAGTGGACGTACTCCAAGTGCCACGTTAGCAGACGAGATCTTCTGTTTTCTTAGTGGACGCGCTTCTTGTCCCACGTCAGCAGACGAGATCTTCTGTTTTCTTAGTGGACGTGCTTCTTGTGCCATGTCAGCAGACGAGCTCTTTTGTTTCTTTCAATGGACGCACTTTTTTTGTACTTCAGTGGACACGCTTTGTTGTTGTATTTCAGTGGACGCGCTTTTGTTGTTCTTCAATGGATGCGCTTTTCTTGTGCCACGTCAGCAGACGAGCTCTTTTGTTTCTTTCAGTGGACGTGCTTTTGTTGTTGTATTTCAGTGGACGCGCTTTTGTTGTTCTTCAGTGGACGCACTTTTCTTGTTAGACTTCGGTGGGCGTGCTCTATGTTAGACTTGATGGACGTCAGCTTTTTTACTTTGATGGACTTGCGCTTATGTTATCCCTGTATTGGACGAGCGCTTATTTTACTTGATTGGATGTCAGCTTGTTTTTCTCTGTTTATGAGTGATCTTGCATGCAAATTAACACGTAATGAGTGTGTAGTCAAAATTAAAAATCTTATCCAAAATACACTTTGTTTGTCATACATCAAAATATGAATGAGGGCTTAGTCTTACAAACTCCCCCTTTTTGATTATGACAAACCTTACCATACTTAACCTTAGTTATTAAGAAATCAGAGTGCAGCTATTCAAGAAGCATGGTTCTTGAGTTATTTTCGTCCTCCCCCTGTGTCATTGATATCTTTCAAAAGATCAAGTGTTATCATATCATTAAAAAAAACATCTTGCATTTATTATAAGGTCTAGTATGTCTTTTCAAAGCAGTTTATACTTATGTGTCAGAGAAATAAAAATTTACATATCAGAAAATGCATGGTTCATTTTTATGGTTCATATTTCTCCCCCTTTGTCAGAGAAATAAAAATTTGCATATCAGAAAATACATGGTTCATTTTTATGGTTAATTATTATGGTTCATATTTCTCCCCCTTTGTCATTATCAAAAAGAAATTATGGGAAATATTGAAATCAAACTGAAAAATAGTCTTGCATTCATTGATAATAAATCGTTTGAAATTTATGCAATACATCAAAACATCCAAAAAAAATTACAGGACACCTAAGGACGCTTAGCATCTTGCCCATGTCCTTCATAATTTTCAAGAACTTGTGCTGCCTTGCATGCCATATGTTATCAATTATTTTGACGATCAATTATGCCAAGTTTCCTTCTTATAAAGAAGAAATTCTCCTTATTTAGTGATTTGGTGAATATATCAGCTAATTGCTTGGTTGTATCTATATGTTCAATCACAACATCACCACTTTGAATATGATCCCTGATAAAATGATGCCTAATTTCAATATGCTTGGTTCTTGAGTGCATGATAGGGTTCTTTGTTAGATTGATTGCACTAGTGTTATCACATTTTATTGGTATATGATCCAGATAAACACCATAGTCAATTAATTGTTGTTTCATTTATAGGATTTGAACACAACAACTCCCAAGCTGCAATATATTTTGCTTCATTGTGGATAAGGCCACACTAGTTTGCTTTTTACTAAACCAGGACACTAGGGAATTTCCTAATAAATGGCATGTTCCACTTGTGCTCTTCCTATCTAACTTGCATCTAGCAAAGTCGAGTCGAATATCATATTAATGTGCAAGTGGATCCTTTGGGATACCACAGCCCCATTTCTTTTGATCCTAAGAGGTACATCATGATTCTTTTAACTACAGTAATATGTGATTCTTTAGGATTATCTTGATACCTTGCAAACATACACACACAGAACATTATATCTGGCTTACTAGCAGTGAGATAAATTAAGGATCCGATAATACCTCTATACTTGGATACATCTATAGATTTACCATGTTCATCTTTGTCCAAGTAGCAGGCTGGAGTCATTGGTGTTGCCATTTCTTTTGCGCTTTCGATTCCAAACTTCTTTAGTAGTTCCTTGCAATACTTTGTTTGGCTTATGAAGGTTCTATCTTTGCATTGTTTAATTTGAAGTCCAAGAGAGAAGGTAAGCTCTCCCATCATGGAAATTTCAAATTCACTTTGCATTAGTTCACCAAATTCCTTGCATAAAGACTCATTAGTAGCACCAAAAATAATGTCATCAACATATATTTGAACAAGTAAGATATTGTGTGCTTTTGTTTTAGTAAATAGTGTTGTATCAACTTTTCCTCTTTTAAAGCCTTTCTCTAGGAGAAAATTGCTTAACCTCTCATACCAAGCTCTAGGAGCTTGCTTGAGTCCATAGAGGGCTTTAGTCAGTTTATAGACATGATTTGGGAACTCACTATCAATAAAGCCAGGGGGTTGGCTTACATATACTTCTTCTTGTATTATTCCATTTAAAAAGGCACTTTTCACATCCATTTGGTACAGTTTAAAGTTCATTATACAAGCATAGGCTAAGAGCATTCTTATGGCTTCTAATCTAGCTACGGGAACATATGTTTCATCATAATCAATTCCTTCTTCTTGATTGTATCCCTTAGCTACTAGTCTAGCCTTGTTTCTTACTATTATTCCATTCTCATCCATTTTGTTTCTAAATACCCATTTAGTTCTGATTATTTGATTACTTTTGGGTTTTGGAACTAAATCCCAAACTTCGTTCCTTTTAAATTGATTTAACTCCTCTTGCATTGCAATCATCCAATGTTCATCATTAATAGCATCATCAACACATTTTGGTTCTATTTGAGATA
This sequence comes from Sophora flavescens, assembly GCA_030762895.1. Classification (NCBI taxonomy): domain Eukaryota; kingdom Viridiplantae; phylum Streptophyta; class Magnoliopsida; order Fabales; family Fabaceae; genus Sophora; species Sophora flavescens. The sequence continues at coordinate 586,454 of JAUPTC010000025.1, forward strand.
CAAACACCATGGTATTGCAAATATTCCTTAAAGAGTTTCTAGTGGTTACCCCTTTGGTGATCTCACCAATGATATTATCTAGGGGATGATTCTTTGAAGCTTGCCACTCCTTAGGAAGATTTTCTTGTTGAAGTTCTGCTTGAGGTTCTTTATTGCTTTCTTCATCTTCCTTTTCCTTGTTGCTCTCCTTTCCTTCATCAGACTTCACTTCATCCTCAAGAGTTTCTGCATCATCAAAAATGACCTTTCCCAACCTTTTGGGGTTAGACTCATCAAATGTTATGTGAACAGATTCCTCTATTGATAAAGTACGCTTATTAAACACTCTAAATGCTTTGCTAGTTAATGAATAACCTAGGAAAATACCCTCATCAGCTTTGGGATCAAATTTCCCAAGATTATCCTTGCCATTATTTAGCACAAAACACTTACAACCAAAGACATGAAAATGAGAAATGTTAGGTTTTCTTCCCTTGTAAAGTTCATATGGAGTTTTCTTCAAAATTGACCTTATTAGAACTCTATTTAAAACATAACATGCAGTACTCACAGCATCAGCCCAAAAATACTTTGGTAAATTAGAGTCACTTAATATGGTTCTAGCAATTTCTTCAAGTGACCTATTTTCCTCTCAACTACTCCATTTTGTTGTGGAGTTCTAGGTGCGGAAAAATTGTGATTTATACCATGTTCATCACAAAATTTATCAAACTCCTCATTTCGGAATTCTCCTCCATGGTCACTCCTAATTGAAACAATTTTCACGTCTTTCTCATTTTGAGCAACCTTAGCCATTTTCTTAAAAGCTTTAAAAGCTTCATTCTTTTGTGCTAAGAAAAAGGTCCAAGTGAATCTAGAGAAGTCATCAACAATTACAAGAGCATAGAGATTTCCACCAAAGCTTTTTGTCCTAGAAGGTCCAAAAAGGTCCATGTGCAGTAATTGTAAGGGTCTACTAGTAGAAACAGTGTTTTTAGCCTTAAATGAGGTTTTCACTTGTTTACCCTTTTGGCATGCATCACATAGGCCTTCTTTAACAAACTTTTTATTTGGCAAACCGATTACAAGTTCTTTGAAAATCAATTTATTTAAGTGATCCATATGAATGTGAGCTATTCTCCTATGCCAAACCCAATTTTCATCTTCTTTGGAAATTAAGCAACATGCATCATTGGAAATTAAGTTGTCTATGTCTAGCATATAGATGTTATTGATTCTATTTCCAATCAATTTTATGTTATTATCGTGAATAGATTCGATCATACACAAATTTGAGTTAAAGTTTACCTTGTAGCCTTTATCACATAATTGGCTTAAACTTAGTAGATTGTGTTTGAGCCCTTCCACATAGAGAACATCCTCAATCTTGATTGCTGGACTTTTTCCTATTGTTCCAACACCAAGGATTCTTCCTTTGTTGTTGTCTCCATAGGTGACATTTCCTCCTTCCTTGGGAGTGAAAGATATAAATTTTGTGATGTCTCCGGTCATGTGTTTGGAGCGACCCTTGTCCAAAAACCAGCTTGAGGTTTTGGCCTTCAAACACACCTAAAAAACAGATTGTTTTATGCTTTTCCTTTAGGTACCCAAATCTGGTTGGGTCCTTTAGTGTTAGTAGCAACATAAGTTCCTTTTGGAACCCAAATTTGTTTAATGCCTAAATGAATGTTCTTTCTAAGTCTACAAGTAGCAGCTGTATGACCTTTCTTTAGACAATAATAGCATTTAACAAAAGGACTAGTTGAGGAAATAGGTGGAACAAAAAGCTTTTTAAAAGATTTTTCATGTACCATTGGCTTATATCCAATTCCAGCTTTGTCATACACACCCTTTTGCTATCCTAATATGGCATTCAAGTTATCTCTACCCGAAGTAAACTTAGATAGAGTTGTATTCAGTTTTTCAACTTCCTTTTCTAGTGTAGTGCATTTGGTGCAAATTGAACTAGATGCAAGTAATTGTGAATTTTCGGTTTCTAGTTCTTTAAGCTTTATTTGTAAAGATGTAGAGTCACTACATTGTTTTGCAATGATCTTTCTAGAAGATTTAAGTTCTTTACCGATTTTAACATATTCTTCATGCAATTCATCAAAAGCATCTTGTCACTCATCATAGGTAGGAGAAGAATCATTTACCTCGGTTTCACCATCACTTTGATGATTTTCCATGAGACATAGGTTGGCTTCTTCATTTTCAGATTCACTACTAGTGGAATCCATATCATTTTCTTCCCAAGCTATGTATGCTCTTCTAGGCTTTCTTCCTTTCTTTTTCTTTGCTGTCATTCTTCTCATACTTTTCTTTCTTTTGTAGCTTTGGACATTTTGTAGTGTCCAAGCTTTCCACATTCAAAGCATTTGATTGTTGAGGAAGAGCTTTCACCTTTGTTCGTGTTCTTTTTGGTAGGAAAACTGAATTGCTTCTTGTTTCTATTCTTCTTGACGAATCTTCTAAATTTCCTCACAAGCAATCCCATGTCTTCTTCTTCGGATTCTTCACTTTCATCAAGGTTTGTTCATCTTCATCACTTTCTATTGATTCTTTGGAGATATGAGCCTTGAGTGAGAGTCCTTTCTTCTTTTTCTCCTTATCTTCATGATTTTTCAATCTATTGAGTTCCAATTCGTGTTCTTTCAACTTGCCAAATATAGTAGCAATCTGCATCGTGTCAAGATCCTTTGCTTCAGTAATTGCAGTAATTTTTGGCTGCCATTCACGACTCAAACATCTCATAATCTTGTTAATCTTTTTCTCATCTGTGATTGTAGGTCCGAGTCCTTCTAGCTGGTTCACAATGTGTGTAAACCTCTTTTGCATATCATCTATCTCCTCACCATTCTTCGTGTGAAAGAGTTCATATTCATGGATTAGTGCATTCATCCTTGCTCTTTTCACATTGTTGGTTCCTTCATGAGTGAGTTGAATAGTATCCCACATTTGCTTTGCCGTTTTGCAATTGGAGACCCTGAAAAACTCATCATAATTCAAAGCAGCTATTATAATATTTTTGCTTTAGCATTATAACCAACTCTTCTTTTATCATCATCATTCCAGTCATCTTTTGGTTTAGTTTGTTTGTTTCCCTTAGCATCAAGAATAAATGGAACATGGGGACCATTTTCAACAGCATCTAAAACATCTAAACCTACAGCCTCAAGAAAGATAAGCATTCTTTCTTTCCAATACATGTATTGGGAGCCATTAAAGGCGGGGTCTAGTGAGTGAAGCCTCATCACGCAGGATATCATTTGTAGCCATCTCTTGAAGCTATTAAGCTTTGTAACAAGAGTTTTAGCTCTGATACCAATTGTTGGTAGTGGCTACGATCTCAAGAGGGGGGGTGAACTGAGATATTGAAAACTTGTTCAACAATTTAAAGCAAAACAGTGTTTTTTAAAAGAAAATTGGTTTTCACTCAATTTTAATTCCCAAGAATTAGGTTATGGAACAAGTAATGATGACAAGAAGAATTATAAGTAGTAACAACAGATTTTAACACAGATTGCAGATTAAAGATTCAAGTTTAACAAGTATATGGAGATTAGGGATGAGAAGAACACGCAAACCGATTTATCCTGGTTCGGCTACCTCCTTTGGTAAGCCTACATCCAGTCCCACACCTCTGTGGTTTTCTTCACTATAATCAGCAATTACACAATTCTAATTACAGCAACACAAGGATAACCTCCTTGCTTGAAAAACCTCCAGAATGAACACTTGCTTTTCTATACCCAAGGATCCCTTCTATCCTTGTTAAACCCTAAGAGATACCCTCTCTTAATTAGTCACTCTAATTCACGAAAAGAATTGAGTAGAAGTAAGACTCTAAAAGCCTGATAATACAAATTGAAGTTCTAACTACTATCACACTTTTCTCAGAGATGAAGCACTTTGTTTCACAATCAGAATGAGTTGCGTTTATTGTATATGATGTATCTTTGTTGTTCCTTTGATCCCTCTTTATATAGAAGACAAATTATAGTCGTTGGGATCATTTAAGACAGATTTGGATCTGATTTAACAAAATCTGCTTTCTTGATTCTCGATCTCAAAATGAGATTCTGTTTGATCTTTGTAGAGTGTGCGTCCTTCTTGAAATATAACTTCTTCCATCGGAAAGGATAGCCAAGTCTTTTTGAAGAGTAATATATCCGTGTTTAATTGAAGAGAAAAATAGTCGTTGCCTTTTGCCACATCAGCAGACGGGAGTTCTAGCTCAAGGTAATTGGACGGGCTCCAACTGGTAGACGAGCGTGCTAACACAAGGCAATTGGACAGGCTCCAACTGGTAAACGAGCTTTATATGCTATGTTAGTGGACGAACTCCAAGTGCCACGTCAGCAGACGAGATCTTCTGTTTTCTTAGTGGAATCGCTTCTTGTCCCACGTCAGCAGACGAGATCTTCTGTTTTCTTAGTGGACGCTCTTCTTGTTCCACGTCAGCAGACGAGATCTTCTGTTTTCTTAGTGGACACGCTTCTTGTGCCATGTCAGCAGACGAGCTCTTTTGTTTCTTTCAGTGGACGTGCTTTTGTTGTACTTCGGTGGACGCGCTTTTGTTATTGTATTTCAGTGGACGCGATTTTGTTGTTCTTCAGTGGATGCGCTTTTCTTGTGCCACGTCAGCAGACAGGCTCTTTTGTTTCTTTCAGTGGACGCACTTTTGTTGTTGTATTTCAGTGGATACGCTTTTGTTGTTCTTCAGTGGATGTGCTTTTCTTGTTAGACTTCAGTGGACGTGCTCTATGTTAGACTTCAATGGACGTCAGCTTTTTTACTTTGATGGACTTGCGCTTATGTTATCCCTGTATTGGACGAGCGCTTATTTTGCTTGATTGGATGTCAGCTTGTTTTGCTCTGTTTATGAGTGATCTTGCATACAACTTAACACGTAATGAGTGTGTAGTCAAAATTAAAAATCTTATCCAAAATACACTTTGTTTGTCATACATCAAAATAGAATGAGGGCTTAGTATTACACCCTTACCTCTTGAAGTTACAGATTTGAGTCCACAAAGCCTTTGATTCCGGTTCCGGTGACACAGCTTACCAATTTGATCCTTCACAGCGAATTACAACCAAAATTAAGAAATAACAAACAAAACAAACTAAATCTAAAGAGTTTGGGTTTCGGCCTTGTCAAGAACAAAAGGCTAGGAACTTTCAAATTTTCTCAACTCTTAGATCAATGATCCTTAAGTATGATTAAAACATAATCAAGGCTTACTTATCAAAAATTGAACCAAAATCATCTTAACAACAAAGTTTAAGATTTCGTCCATCAACAACAAATTTGGTTTATAGTATGTTTTGATTCTCTAATCACTTGAATCAACAAAAGAATGGACTAGAGATCATAGATCAACACTTGTTTAACAAAGTTTGAAACAAAACTTTTTCCTCACCTATGAACATAGGTTCGGCCATGTATGAACAAAAGGGTAAGAAATTTTTGTTGATCACATGCTCCTAGATAACAAGAGTATACATGATTATAAGATCATAAAAATTGGTTTCGAGTTCATTGAATTTTTCTACCATTTTCTAGAGATTTTTTAAAGTTCTAGATCTAAGAATTGAAAACATGATAAACATGGCTTGAAACAAGAAAATCAATGAAGAAGAAGACATGATTGATCATGGAGAGAAGAAATCACCTCTTAATGCTTGAAGAAATAATGAGATTTGATCAAGTTCTTCACAAAATCAACAAAGTGTTCTTGGATGTTCTTAGAGAAAAAGTGTTTATGTCTTAAGGAAGATGACACAAAATGAAGCAAAATTTGCTTAAGTCATGCTAAATGAAAGGGAGGGCACCGCAAATAAGGGTGAAGGGAGGGTATTTTTGTCCAAATAAATTGCCTTAGGGACAAAATGGTAAAATTACTTAGGGACCAACTTGTAACTCCTTTAAAAACTAAGGGCATTTTGGACATTTCACACCTAAAGTAATAATGATAAATGAGTGGTCATGGTTGAAGGAGGTGTGGTTGAATTGTGACAACAAGTAGCTTATGGCACACTTGAGAATTGGTAGAAAACTAGGGACATTTTGGTCTTTTCGTGCATAAAATATCTAGATATTTAGGAATCGTCATAAATGCGTCATAAAGGTTTGATGACTCACCCCTGTGACTCGTTGCCTTAGATGGCAAGAGGTCTCATCATCCGATGTCGGGTTTTGTCTCTGGACGTCCGTTCTCGACTCCGTCGATTACCAGATTTAGGGTTTTACGCCCGAATCGAGTATAATAACCTATTTATTTTGAAAATTTTCAAAAAAACCTATATTGTTGGTAATGAGATATAAAGTCTATTCATCTCGTTCTAGGGTCAAAATTAGGTTTTTGATCAGTAAAATCTTACTGTCAGTAAATACGCAGACCGGGTTCCGTATGAATTTTCAACCAAAAATTTCACCGTATACTTATAAAAATAAGTATGATATGAATATGACTCTGGTTTTCCCAAAATCATTTTCTAAGTTTTATATAAAAATATAAACGTTTATTTATATTTATACCGATCTTTGAAAGCGAAAAAAATCGGGGTATTACAACGATCGTGCTCACTGTTATACACGGTCGTGCTTAAAGCACGGTCATCTTCCAGATTTGAACTGGGAGCATGGGCATGCTCCCTGTTAAGCACGGTCGTGCTCCTGGAGCCTGACCATACTGTCTGGGCAGATAATGACTTAATTCCTTTTAGCCAAAACTCCCTAAAACACTCTGAAATCAATCCTAGGATCTAATCAAGGGCCATCAAACATTAACCTCACCTTTCACTATTAAACCCGTGTTTTATAACATTTTGGGGGAAATTATTCCTTTAATCATCATGTTAATAAAGAACCCTATCTTAACCAATTAGAGCCTTATAAACGCTTTCAACCAACGTTCAACCAACAAGGTATATACCAATATTACTAAATCAGCAATGCATACAATATTTCAACCAACAATAATCATGGCATAATAACATCCAATTTAACCAATTAAATCATGGCATTACTCATAACATCAAACATATAGGTCGGCATACATCATCAAGAACAATAAAGCATTTATAATAGTTAGGCATTCATGATTGGCATCCCAAATAACCAAACAACATACATTTAAACATGTGATAGACAAACACTCAACAGATAACAACTAATGGGGTCATGGGAACCCCTCACTACAAGAAAAGGCGTGATTTCTGATGGATTGTTACAGACAACCGCGATTTCTATCGGAAACTAACGACTTGCGGACGGAATCCTCCATCGGAAAGTTTGGAAAGCAAGAGTCACAAGAATTACCGATGGAAAAGCCGTCGGTAAGGTTACCGACGGCTTTTCCATCGATAATTGCATCGATGATCGATGGCGGGAAATGCGATTTTTTGGTGCGTGTAATCGATCGACGAAATTTCTGTCGGAAATGCCGACACTGTTACCGACGGATTTTCCGTCGAAAAATCAGATCTCAGTTACCAACGAAATTTTTCGTCGGTTATCGTTTTTTTTGAATTACCGATGGAATTTCGATCGGAAATGCCAATTACCTGTTACCGATGGATTTTCCATCGAAAAATCAGATCTCACTTACTAGATCGTTTTTTTTTTAATTAGCGTAATCGTTTATTTGAATTACCGGCGGCAAAAGCCATCGAAATCTTGGGAGGCTGTCGAAATTTCAATTAAAAGGAAACGACCGCCCCGTCCCCCTCACTTTATTTTCTCTCTTCTTCTCCCATCTCTCTCACTCAGACCACCGTGCCTCCTTCCTCCATTTGCAGATTCCGCCACAGCAACCGTTACTAGACAGATCTAGGTCGCGGCCAAAGCTCCTCCACCACATAGCAAGCCCAACCCCATGTGTTCATGCCTGTACAGCCACCACCATGCTGCCGTCCACCACCAATGTGTCAAAGATTCTGTTTTTTTGGGTCAAAAGAAAAAATCTAGGTAAAATAGGTAAATTGGTCCAATACGTTTATTTTAATTTTCAAATCGGTCCTATATGTTTTTTTTCTTTCAAATTGGTCCCATACATTTTGAAACATTTTCACATTAGTCCTTCCCATTTCTCAACCGTTTCTCAACCATTTCTCAACCATGTGTTTAATTTGGTCGAAACATACAGGACCACATTTGAATATTTTCAAAATGTATAGGACTTGTTTGAAAAACATCAAAACGAATAGGACTTATTAGAAAAAACTTAAAAACATATAGGACTTATTTAAAAAACTTCAAAACGTATAGGACTTACGTGAAAACGTTTCAAAACGTATGGGACCAATTTGAAGGGAAAAAAACATATAGGACCTATTTGAAAATTAAAATAAACGTATGGGACCAATTCACCTATTTTACCAAAAATATACCTCTTTGATGCAGAAATTGAATAGTATTGAGATCCTGTGTTCAACATTTTTGAAGCTCAAGAGTGGTGGTATCGTGGGTGGGTTGTTTGATTAGAGATTTGGCATTACAAGCTCAAGAGTGGTGGTATTGTGGGTTTTTGAAGATCTGGGTCGGCATCCGATTTTTGATAACACACCATCAATTACATTACAAGCTTGTCCATGAGCTTGTCCATGATCTCTTCATTTAGAGCCATTTAGATGTCTGGAAAATTTGATAGAACGTCGAGGAGGTGTGATATGGATCTGGAGGAAGGAAGCATTGGATCTAAAAAATGGCAGAGATGAAGATTGAAAGTGATTTGGAAACAGACAAAAAAATTAATTCATTTAATTTAATTTAAAGAAAAAAACTAAAACAAATTTAATTTAAAGAAGAAAAAAACAAATTCTGAGTTGACCTATTTAAAAAATAATTATTAATTAAAAAAAACCTAATTACCGACTGACTTGACCGTCGGTAACGTTTCCGACAACTTTGTCCATCGGTAACTTTTCCGACGGCTTTGTCCGTCGGTAATTTCCGACGGATCTGGCACGTCCGTCGGAAACCGTTTCCTACAAGCCTAGTACCGACAAAACTTGGTTCGTCGGAAAGTTCGTCTGAAACGCTCTTTTCCGATAGGTTTTTGGTGTTTCCAATGATTTTTGGCCGTCGGTAATCGCACTTTTTTTTTGTAGTGCCTCATCTTATGCTATCTCATTGCCTAATGTTTACACTATCCTTCTCCCCTTACTTGGTATGAAGATTCCAACAGCGACAGCTCAAACGGTAAACCCAACGCGTTCCCTCGAGCGGCTCGACTAGCTTTCCAAGCCTTGGTCAAACAAAGGGTTAACCGGTTAGTTCCCTATTCAAATAAAAGAAAAGGAAACCTTAAGAAGGAAAAACCATTAGCTATAAGGACTAGCACAGACGAACTAAGCCTCCCCAAACGTCTCCAAAACTCCAAGAATGCAATGGGTTTAGAGAAAATAGGGAAAAATAGGGGTGTAGCCACACTAGAATTAATAATCAAGAATGTGTTAGAAATAATGTTAAAAAAGGTGTATTATTTGCATTTCTCTTGGAGACTTTTTCTTAATAAAGGACCCCTGGTAGTATATAATACTACATTTGTGTATGTGTGTAAAAGTTTGGTCATGGGAAGACGTTTATCATTTAGCATGTCATGGGTCCCGTGATCTAGATAATTGCCATGCTATAAGTCTTAGAAATGAATTATTAAAACTCGTTAAGTTAATATACGCATGGGATAAGATATAAGATAATAACCATGTTGGGAAAGCTTATTTTTGATTAATTTTTAGGTACACACTACACATTAAAACAACATCATTGGAATTAAAACAACATCATGCTTATAAAAAAAAAAACAATATCATTAGAATTAATAATGATCTAACTGAGTTTATTTTAGAAGGAAAATTAAACGACAACCTTGTATAAAAACAAATTGAATAAACAACAACCAATTTCCCTCTGTTTTTTCTTTATTATTTTAGAAGGAAAATTATACAAAAACCTTGTATAAAGACGCGTCTTTATTCTCGTCTCGATTTAAAATAAATTAATTTACATTGTAGATAATCTTGTGATAAGAAAAATAAGTGATAGTATTATATCGTTGAAACTATACCTTTAATAAGGAGCATGGTGTCATTTTACAGGTCTGCTAATTTGACACAAAATTTGGACAACAATACATACATCGTATGAACAGTCTTAGCCGCACAAGTGCGGCTTTGATCATTGCACTGCATCTTGAGATCAGAAGCACAGTTTTTTTTTTTAAAAAAAAATTTAAATTTTTTTTTTAAATAAATTTTTTGATTAAGTATGGGCATTCACCACATATTTGAAGGCATTCACCAGATAATTGAACTACGTTCACCAGATAATCTAAGGTATCCACAAGCTAATTTAGTATAGGCATTCACCACATATTCGAAGGCATTCACCAGATAAGTGAACTACGTTCACCAGATAATCTAAGGCATCCAAAACTCGGTTTTAGTATGGGCATTCACCAGATATTCGAAGGCATTCACCATATAATTGAACTACGTTCACCAGATACTCTAAGGCATCCAAAACTTGGTTTTAGTATGAGCATTCACCACATATTTGAAGGCATTCACCAGATAATTGAACTACGTTCACCAGATAATCTAAGGCATCCAAAACTTGGTTTTAGTATGGGCATTCACCACATATTTGAAGGCATTCACCAGATATTTGTACCCCGTTCACCAGATATTGACACATACTTAATCAAAAAATTTATTTACAAAAAAAAATTAAATTTAAAAAAAAAAAAAAAGTGCTCATGCACAAAGTCTGCAGCTCTGAGTGCCGCATTTGTGTAAGACTGTTCATACGATGTATGTATTGTGTCGCAAAATCTGTGTCAAAAAATCATTTCCGGTCATTTTAAGGAGTTATGATGCATGTATAAACTTACATTCACGCACTTTTTTTTTTTTTTTTAAAATGCCCAAAACAAAAGTTTTACAAGCAACACATGAAATGATCAACCAAAGCAAAAGCACCAATCAGGCAATCACCATCCACACTAACAACCTAAAGAGAATTGTAATTAAAGACAAAGACCCCTGCCGTCAATAGGGGTTGGCACATCTGGTTAAGCCTTTTGCTAACACTAGCTGTGATTTGGGTTCGATTCCTAGATCTCCCCTGTTGGTAGACAATATGTAAATTCCATTATAAATCCTCGTTGAGGTTGGTGGTATTCTAAGACCTTGCAAGTGGACGTGCCTTCCCCAATCTAAACTTTTTTTTCATAAAAAAAAAACCCTGCCACACGCACTCTTGACATATATATTTTCATAAAGCTATTGGATAACACTTAGTTTCATGGAAACTTATTTTGAATAGTTCAAATTGTGCGCATACGTTATATAGTTTGTTTCGATAGATATACTTTATGATGACTTTTAGAGCGAGGGAGCAACTAAGTCTCTCATCTATGAGGGAGCATTTCTGATCATTAGATATAATAGTTAAATAAATGAATGCCTAACTCTTAATCAGGTTTTACTTACCTCTCAGTCGAACTCCGGATTAGTCAGACTCAAAGACTCTGGATACCGAGGTGGGGGTCAAAGACCATCCAGACCAAAATAAATAAATAAATGAATGGCTACTTTAAGGTGACCTGGTCAACAGGTTATTGCAATTGCAATATTCTAAAATATTAGAATATAAAATATAAAAATAATTAAAGCCGGTCCCTTCCGCGTTCGACATTTCTCTCTTCACCGCCATTCTTTAAAGCAATACCATCTCTGCATATTTGCTAACTATCTTCGTCCTTATTTCCAAATCAGCTGACCTTGGAATTAGCTTTTGGAAGCCCGTGGCCATTCTATTCATCCTCTCATCCAACAAGTTATGTGTTGATTGATTCATGATGTCTCTTGAGTTATGTTTAGCAACAAAATCCTTGGGTTTGTACCATCCATCACCTGGTCTTTTGTGTTATGAAGCTTTTGCAGAAGAACTAGTTGTTCCAACAATGCGGAACAACCTTGTTCAACTGCATTTTTGGTCAACGAGTTTCCTCCAGCTCAATGGTTCGAATTTTATGGATTTGCTTTTATAAAAGTAATATTTATGTTTTATTGAATTTAATTGTCTGGGGTGATGAATGGATTTTGTAGGGAAGAAGAGCTTTTGTGCTCCGTGAACCCCCGACACCAAAGTGAATAGTAATTACAACACTTTAAAATAATCCATAAACCACCAAATGACATGCAATATCAAGTCAGAATTGTTCCCTCATATGTGAGGGATTTAATTATTTACTCACCCTAGATGTCACCAAACATACACTTCCTCTCTTTTCTATTATAAGCAAAAATTAAATAAAACATATATATTAAGGTTATTTAATCTAATTTAATATTAAGTTTGTTACTTAAATTATCATTTATCTTATTTATTAAACTTGTGTTGTTGAAAATAAAAACAGTCATTAGAAAACAAAATTTATATTAAATGTAGGATATCCTTATATATTGGACCAAAAAGTTTGGGATTTTTTTGCTTATAATAAAAATCGGAGGGTATATATATATATATATATATATATATATATATATATATATATATATATATATATATATATATATATATGTATATATATATATATATATATATATTGATAGAAACAAAATTCTAGACATATATATTTTCATCAAAGCTATTGGATAGCACCTTAATTTAATGTTAACTTACTTTGAATCGTTCAAATATAATTATGCACATAGTTCATATAGTTTGAACNAATACATTTTNCCCCTTATTTAATTTTTGAAGTGAAAGAAACAAAACTCATTTGTTTTCTTGGTCTTATGATATTTTTTTCACACTCTTAAATTAGATGTGGGATTAATTTTTGCTTGGTTACTAAGGCAATAAGGCTACCCCTCTCCGGAAGTATAAATCTTTTTGCACCAAAATAAGTATTCCAGATAATTTGGTTTATTTAATGTTAAATCATCACTTGGAACTGAAATTCAATTAAAACAAAAAAAAAATTTAATTTGGTTGCTAACTCGAAGAATTTCTAATATTTGCAAACAACGGTAACTGTAACACCATGTTTTATTTAAAGCTAATTAACTTTATAAAATGATAATTTTCAGAATTATTTTCAAAATAACCATTTTAAAATAGAACTTTTGAACGACGTCAAAATAAAACCTGATAAGTGGTTGATAAGTTTTAAAAAATTCCTTAAATAAAAACTTGCTTGCTGGTCTTACACCAATAGCCAGGAGAGAGAAATAAATAAAATTCCATTTATACACTAGAAACTTAAAATAATTAAATACAATATTCTCAAATGAATTTTCATAAGTATGTGAACTAATCAGATACAATGAGTTTTCGAAAACTAAATAAGTTTATAAATTTTCTCACGATTACCAGAAATTAAAATAACATTTCAGAAGTACTTTAAAGCAACTAATCATAAACATTATCATCAAATTACATCACTACATCGAAGCTCTGACATCTCTATAATCATCTTCTGTCACTTCTTCAGTATCTTCTAGCCTTTCCTCATCTCGTCTTCGCTCCTCAAAAGAAACTAAGTGTTTCCAACAAGAAACGAAGAAGAAAAGAAGTACAAACAGAGGAGGTAAGATTCTACAATAGGCTAGTAATGTAGATATGGGAATGTAGGTAAACATGCAATCATTCAAGTGGATATATATATATATATATAGGTGTGTATCAAAGGATACATTTATAAAATACGTATAATACGTATATAGTTTCAGAAAAAATTTGAGACTCAAATGCATGCCTAGGACTAGACCTAACTCTGCTCCATGGAGACTATTGTTGTCATAGTGTTCTGTCAAGATATCATTCAGGTAATATGCGTAAACAACTCGGTGCACAAGTCCCAAATGGAGTACGCTAACAGCCATCTCTCCGGTCCTTTCACATGAGAGTACTTAACATCTGAATAATATTTAGTTCAGTTGAGTGTCAAGATAGCCCTGTTGTCTAGGTCTCCACCGGCGCAGTGCAACTGTACACTGAGCCATTTGCAGGATCCACGCCTGACTATCCACAAGGTCTCCGTGGCCCCCACACAATCTCCTAATATCCTATGAATAGGTGTCTATGCTTCCAGAACGACAACGACTATGATTAGGTTGGAATATTGTCCGAAGACAAACAAAGCAGGAACTAAAAGTTCCAAAGCGCTGGTATCAATTTAAAAAGAGTTATTGTTAAGAATTGGGCTCGAATAGACCATTAACCAAAATCATTCTTTTCAACACAAATTCATTTGAACACTTAGAATCAAGTAAAGCATACTTAGGCTAGAATTAATTTTATAATATTTAAAATTAACATTTGATACCTAAAATCAAGTACAAACTGTAGATTTAAAATGTCATAAGACTAAGATTTTGAAAATCTTTAACTTTCCAACATTTGGTTTATTCATTTCATTTCAAAATACCATATATCATATTAACTTCGAGCCTAAGACAACAAAATATGAATTAGGATGAACCTTGAAATTGAATTCATAAATTAAATAAATAAGAATTGATACCAACTAATAATAACATTCCAACACCTCTTGAATCCAATTTCGGAAACAAATGCATTTCACACAAGTCCCTAAACGACTTAACGATTATACTGATAGGCTTACACTTAAAGCCTAATTATAACGAAATCGAATTGATGCTCAATGTCCAAAAATCAAGAGTAAGGAAGATTCTCGAATTCGAACCTTATCCAAAAATTCGTAAGGGAAACCGCGTCATAAAAATAAGATAATTACTTGCTAAAATAATATAGCACATGGAGGTGTGAGCTCCATTTAAATATGTCATCGGCAAACAATTAATATAAAATAACTTTAAATCAAACATCATAGTCTAACTAGCACCAAATTATTTTCTTCCATCATCATCTATCGTCTCAACTAAACTCCTATGTATCCTCTATTTCCACGTATCATACATATTCCCTATTTTCTTTACCATTCATCCTATCTTGTACTTTCAACATTCAGTCTCATTGGCAATTCCTATCCAATGCCTTAAGCTCACTTTTATCATCCTTCATGACTAGCATAAATTCTATACAATTATATTATTCATGTTCCTTAGAATCTATTGCCATAAAACATCGTCCTAACTCTACATATAATCCACTAAGAATCCTTCCCCTCACTTATGACACCTCAATGTGCATACATCCAACCATGTATAATTTCATCCTTTTAATTCACCAATTTCATAATTTACTAAAACTAATTCCAAAATGTCACATACCATACATTATTCATCTTGACCCTTACTACCAACTCCATCAATTTAATTTGTGACATAACTTCCTTATCCTACACCTTTAATAATATAACTCATTGAAGACCAACCGTATCAAACCTTATACTTAGCTATTAATTACCTTCATCATAAATCATAACTCAACATGAATTCCATGACCTATAGGTTCTATACAACATATGCAATTAGCAATGTATCCATTTAGACAAAAAGACATATACTTAATGTACATATTGTAAGCATCCCTCTAATCATCCAACTCTATATATCCTTATAGTTGTTTTACCTTTGTGACTCCTACTATGATTATCCAAATCCAAAGCAACCCAAATAAATATGTTTCCAAAGTCAATCCAACATTCACACCCTTGACAATAGATTTAAATATAAGATCATAATCTAATATACCCAAGCAACATATTCTTCTTCCTTACACTATTGACAAAATCCAATACAAAGTATCATCAGTCTTTCACATAGCGTTAGGCAAAGTGCTATTTACATTAACATACCATGCAATCAGACAATTATCACACAATTATGATCAAGCAATTTATAATAACAATCTCCATACAATTAATTTCATGCAATTTCATAAGCATATACCCAAAGACCCGCATTAATCACACACTACACCTAGAGTATTATCTTCCCCCACCTCTTAAGACGTTCGGAGGTTTTTAGGCACTTGTCCAAAACGTCAGTTCCAGTTAGAGTTCCCGGAGAGCAATTTATGCTTCCCCAGAGCAAGCACAAACATGAACGACAACCTAGAGAGACGATCCAAGCATGTACAACAGCCAAACAAATCACAAAATCAATTACTCGACATCAACATTATAAATATAACTCACTGACATACTTAATTTCTAAAAAGCTACACTAAATTAAATCAAAACAGATTTGTGGGTTTTTAGGTTCATGATGAAAATTTGGGGAAAATCAAATTAACAAGAGATTGACAAAATTGGTTTAAGGAAACACTTAATCATGATCCCAATTGCATAAAACACCAATTAATTTCAAGAATCAAAATCTGAAATCAAAACATAGGGTTCGGGTTTGAGGAAAAATTAGGGGTTTTGAAAATGGACAAAGGAAAGTGAGAAATCACTCACCCAAAGGAAGAAGATGAAGCTGGATGGTGTTGTGGCGGCGGCGATGTTCATGTGACAACCACAAACCGAGAGAGAGAGAGAGAGAGAGATAAGTTTAAGGGAAAAAGAAGAAGAAACTAGGATGAACATAAATGGAGGAAACCACCGTGGAGGCGGCGGCCGTAACTCTTACCGTGGTGGAGGGCGCATTTTTGCGGGGTGGAGCGATATTGCAATGTGGAGGATGCGAACCCACGACGCAGGGACGCACAGTCGTCCTCCTCGAGCTCCGGCCAAAGCTTAACCAACGGTGGGGCGTGACTTCAAGCCCTCAAATTATTCTAATTACATTGATTCATTGTTATTGAAAGATTTTTATTTTAAAGAGAATAAACTATTCTTCATAGCAATCCAAATGTATGAACATGCTCAGATATAAGTACCAGCCTTCAATTTAAAACCTTGATCTTCACACTCATTCTCACTCTACCAATTTCCCAATACAAATATTAAAATTTATAAATCACAAAACTTTACTTGACAAATCCAACCAAAAAAAAAACGTAATTGGCAAAGTAGCCACACTTACTCTCCTGTCAAAACTCTTTGCTCTCCCTGTAATTTTACCTTCTCTTAAGCAACCCGTATCATATTCTTAATTTTCTATTTCAAACAAATCTCACATATCTCATATCAAAACATATCTTCCACAAATCTCAGTATTAAATATAAGATATGAATCTATTAACAAGATTAATTACAAATTAATGTCTGTAATATCAGTCTCAATCTCTTTTATCCACAATTTCTTGCCATTATCTCTACATCTCTACAACACATCTCAATTAATGTCACCCCTTCATATACCTTTACCAATTCCCCCAAACAAGTATTTATAACCCATAAGAATTAAACTTGACAAGTAACCACTAACCACCATAATTTTTTTTATAAACAAGCAAGTCGTGTAAATAAGAGTACAAGAAGTGTTCTAACCCGATACATCATTACACTTAACGGTCCATTCTATAATCAACATAAAATGGATTAAAACCAAAACCTGATTGCACTCAAAGCAAAACTAATTGCTCTCCACACAATTAATCTTACTTTCTATAAGCAATCTTTATCATATACTTGGTTTCTTATTTTAAACAAATCTCACATCTCATATAATGACATCTATTATATGTATCTTAATATTCATTACATGATATAAATATATGAATGAAAATTGAAAACCACAGTAATTTTTAAATAGGAATTTACATCAAGATTAATCACAAGTTACATTAGAAACAATGAAAAGGTGTTCTACTCAATCACAGTCACCTATATCACAACTCACAACTCACATGAAATACACAAGTAGCTCTTCTCAGTAGTAAGCAATAAAGCAAGCAATGAAACAATGAAGCAAAATAAAAAATGATACATAGAGAGTCCATGCATGGTTACCTCAAGGCAGAGCAGGGAATGCACAAAATGAGGAGAGAAGAGGGTAGGAGGAGCTCTGCGCGACGTGGTGACCGAGGAGAGCTGCATACGTGTTGGTAGCCGGAGTATGGCGGCCTGAAACAGAGGGGGGATTAAAAATAGAGCAGGAAGAGGGGAAAGGAAGAGAGGAGAGGAAGAGGGAAGAGATGGAAGAAGAGGAGGAGGAGGACGGAGGCTTACCGGAGACGGCGGTGGTGGTGGCGGTGCGCACTGCACGGTGGTGGCGGCCTGAACGCGAGGGAGAAGAAGATGGGTGAGGAAGGAAGAGATGGCAGAAATGAGGAAGAAGGGAAAGATTTCACGATTTTATGGATTTATAATTTGGCGATCGAAATAATCGGTCGCTAAATCGGTTGCAATCACTTAAATAAAAAATGGTCGCTAAATTTGGTCGCGGGATGAGTTAATTTGAAATTTGAATTCATAAATTTAGCGACGGAGTATTCAATCGGTCGCCAACACGCGCGATTTTAATTTTTTTACGCGCCGTATAGCGACCGAAAAAATATCGGTCGCAAATGTAAATAAAATTTAACCGTTGCATTTAATTCGGTCGCTAGTTCGGTCGCTAAGAATACATACAATTTCAGACTTTCAACCGTTGCATTTAATTCGGTCGCTAAGAAGGAATAAAATTACTGACTTTTAAGTTCCTTTATTTAGCGACGGAAATAGCGACCGATAACCCTGCTACGCTCTATTTCGGTCGCTATTTCGGTCGCAGTATTATCTCTAATCACTACTTCATGTAGATCCTACAATCGGTCGCCAGTTCGGTCGCAAAAAGCAACCGAAAAATTCGGTCACTATTTTCGGTCGCTAAACAACCTTTTTTTTGTAGTGGCAGCAGCTCGCCGTTCTGAGCAGGAAGGGAGGGAGATGAGCTTTGAAAGAGAAGAAGAAGATGGGTCTGATGGAGAAAAGAGGAAGAAGAAAGAAAAAGGGGAAAGGAGGAGAGAGAAAAAGAGGGTGTCGTGGAGGCTTAAGAACCACGGAAGAAAATGACAAAAAAATGTCCCTTTTATTTTTATGATGCTAAAAAATTTCTTTTAGGGACTATGAAAATAATTTTTCTGTAACCAAAATAATTTTAGATGGTATTTTTCTAAATAAAAAATAATAGCGTAATGCTATTGTCTAGCAAGCGTGCACACCGTGTAACAACACAATGTTAACGCACTCAGTAAAATATTTTCAAATGAGTAAATAAAATTACTCAAGCCAAACAACATTAAAATAAACCAAAATAAACATTTAGAAAAATTTACTCACTCTTAATAAATTAATTAAACATATATTCAAAAATGGGGATGTTACAACACTACCTCTCTTACAGAAATTTCGTCCCCGAAATTTACTTACATTCAGAAAGAAACGGGTATAGATCCTTCATATTTGTTTCCAGTTCCCATGTCGCATCTCCAGATATCTCGTCCCAAACCACCTTGGCTAAGGGAAATTGTTTACCCCGAAGTTCTTTGACCTCTCTGTCAACTATCATAGCATGGAAAGTCCCATAAAACTAGTCTCCTTCTAACTGTACTAGGTTATGGTCGATAACCATGAAAGATCACAATAACATTTCCACACTAGGAGAAATGGATAAACGGTAAGCCTTATCGATCAAACGATGTGACAAGGCATTAGAAATTGGGAAAGGAAACTTGAGAAAGGGAACTTGTAGACTTTACTTTCACAAGAAGGTATAAAGAAGAATTTACTAAAAAGAAAGGTAAAGGAATATTATTTATGCAAAAAGAATCTTCAATAGTTTCCTGAGTGTAAAAATGTCGTCACACTTTTTACAAACATGACTCTACTAAAGTTCATTCTTCCACAAGAACTTCCACTAGATTAGATAATCAAAATATGAATAGATTCTAACACAAGGAGAATTCATCCTTAATATAAGACGATCTTCAAACGATGCTTTAAAAGAAGAACAGTCTGCCTTAAAGAAAAAAAATAGACCGTGTCACATCTACCAAGAATAGAGGTGACTAGAATAAGTTTACTAAGGAATTCTCATTTCCTAAAATTTATATATACTATGACTCAAGAAAAATAGTCATAATAGATAACAAATCAAGATGAAAACAATCAGATCAACAGATAGCTATTAAACTAATCATTTCAATTGTCTAATACAATCATAGGAAATAATTGAATGAGCAATAGCTTGCAAATTTAATGGGAAAATCTAAACAAGCTATAGCAACAAAATGAAATTTTGAAGGTAGAAAGAGAATTCACTTGTATGAGAAACATAGAA
This sequence comes from Sophora flavescens, assembly GCA_030762895.1. Classification (NCBI taxonomy): domain Eukaryota; kingdom Viridiplantae; phylum Streptophyta; class Magnoliopsida; order Fabales; family Fabaceae; genus Sophora; species Sophora flavescens. The sequence goes on from JAUPTC010000025.1 coordinate 606,587, forward strand.
ACAAACAAATTCTATGATCTCACAAAATAAAGTGAAATAAAAAGATCACTGAATGAAATGGATATAACAAATAAGAGAGTTAGTTATGAGACACTTAACTTGTCTAAGACCTTTAGATTAAATAATCTCAATTCTCAACAAAAAAAAAAAATAGTATAGCCAAGAAGCTATATATGTCATGACCCAAGAAAATAGTCACAACAGATTTTCAAAGAACTGTGAGAATGTTCAAATTAACGGATACTATCAAACGGGTCAACTCAAGTGTCTAATACAACCATGAGTGTTAGAAGCATGAGTACAAATTCTCACGTATAAGGAGTCTTTTTGAGTTAGTTAAAATAACAAACCAGCATGATCAATTTATTAGACATGGTAGATTTCGAATCAAAGTCGGGATAGTCAAATCAATACATAATCATAAAATTGGACATTATGATTGTCTAATACAGCCATTGAAATTAAAGAAATGATTATCTACTTAGAGGATAGCTTTAAATGAACTAAATCAGAATAATAGAAATCTTGAGGGTATAAAAGAATCAACTTGTATGAGAAATGCAGAAACAAATAAACTCAATAAATTTCACATAATAACGTGAGGTGAAAGTATGATCGAGAAAAGAGCTGGATAACAATACAGTTAAAAGTCTCTTAGTCATGAGACACTCACTAGAGCTCTAAGATTCAGATTGACTTGCCTTGAAGAACACAAGTCCTTCCAGACACTCTTAGTCTGATGTGTTGTTGTCTTATGTTTTCTCCTCTGCGTTTTGCACGATCGCGGTCCTCTTCGTCGACATCTCATATCTTGATCATTATGATACCTCGATGTGACAACCATTTGCCTGTGCACGTTTTTCCCATTCTTGATATTGCAGTTCCCGTGTTGTTCCTCGATTGAAGTTGTGGCCATGCTCTCAAGGTTTCCCCAATGAGTCATTAATTACTATAAGAGCAATTAGTGAAGCTCACATCACGGGATAAATCTCATGAACTTATACAAAGGTAATCTCTATGCTACCAAAAAATTTCACAAAAACACGGCAAACAAATCACACAAACACAGAGGTCACACAACGAAAAACACAGTTGGGTCATAACCTCATATCCGATTAGGCTTGGCTGCTCTGATACCATTAATGTAACACCATGTTTTATTTAAAGCTAATTAACTTTATAAAATGAGAATTTTCAGAATTATTTTCGAAATAACCCCATTAAAAATAGAGCTTTTGAATGATGTCAAAAGAAAACCTGATAAGCGGTTGATAAGTTTTAAAAAATTCCTCAAATAAAAACTTGCTCACTAGTCTCACACCAACTGCCAGGAAAGAGAAATAAATAAAATTCCATTTATATACTAGAAACTTAAAATAATTAAATACAATATTAAATGAATTTTCATAAGTATGCGAACTACTTAGATACAATGAGTTTTCGAAAACTAAATAAGTTTATAAATTTTCTCACGATTACTAGAAATTAAAATAACATTTCAGAGGTACTTTAAAGCAACTAATCATAAACATTTATCATCAAATTACATCACTACATCGAAGCTCTAACATCTCTATAATCATCTTCTGTCACTTCTTCAGCATCTTCTAGCCTTTCCTCATCTCGTCTTCGCTCCTCAAAAGAAACTAAGTGTTGCCAACAAGAAGAAGAAGAAAAGAAGTACAAACATAGGAGGTAAGATTCTACAATAGGCTAGTAACGTAGATATGGGCATGCAGGTAAACATACAAGAATTCATGTGTATATATATATATATATATATATATATATATATATATATATATATATATATATATATATAAATAAGTGGATATATATATATATATAAGTGTGTATCAAAGGATACATTTATAAAATACGTATAATACGTATATAGTTTCAGAAAAAATTTGAGACTCGAATGCATGCCTAGGACTAGACCTAACTCTGCTCCATGGAGACTATTGTTGTCATAGTGTTTTGTCATATTGTCCCCCCATGCTCTCTCTTTGTAATCTATATCTTTATATTAATAATATATTGTGGGTGTGCTGCAGATGATGGGTAGGGTCTGGGGTGCCAACCTCGTTAGGATGCCTGCCCTTACTGTGATGCCTTTGCACGCCTAGCCCTTTATTAAAAAAAAGGATATCATTCAGGTAATATGCGTAAACAACTCGATGCACAAGTCCCAAATGGAGTACGCTAACAGCCATCTGTGCGGTCCTTTCACACGAGAGTACTTAACATCTGAATAATATTTAGTTCAGTGGAGTGTCAAGATAGCCCTCTGTTTAGGTCTCCACCCAAGACAAAGGTACCAGACACCGAGCCATTGGCAGGATCCACGCGTGACTATCCACAAGGTCTCCGTGGCACCGTACTGTCCCATAATATCCTATTAATAGGTGTCTATGCTTCCAGAACGACAACAACTATGATTATGTTGGAATATTGTCCGGAGACAAACATAGCAGGAACTAAAAGTTCCAAAGCGCTGGTATCAATTTAAAAAGAATTATTATTAAGAATTGGGCTCGAATAGACCATGACCAAAATCATTCCTTTAATTGAGGTCTCCTATATATATATATATATATATATATATATATATATATATATATATATCGCGCATCGTCAGCTTTGAGTGGAAATTACATCTGAATGATGCGTGATGAGAACATGAGCTAATGAATATATCATTCCAAAGTTAGCTTTCTCATCCGATAATGCGTATTGCCTGCAACGATGGGATGGTTAACAAACCAGGCAGGAGAGGCATTGATGAAATAATCAATTATGAAATGAGTATGAGAATGTCATTAAACGTGTTCCTTTATAGTACGTTAGGCAAGTCATTGTATATACTGCATTGTATGCATGGTGGTGGTTGCTGCGTCTCATCTCTGAAATAGATGTAGCTAGCTTATTCGAATTGCTTATGAAACTTTTTGAAAAAAAATAGTTTGATTGTTTGGAAAACAAATTTATCTCGTTGTTTTATAATTTTTTTTTATAAGTTATTTTATTTAATTTATAGATTATTATAAATTTTCTCTCATTTTTATCGTTTATTATTTTAACAAAATTTCTACTTTACTCTACCTTACTTTTTTTTTTGTATGCATCGAGGGCATCCTAACAACGGGTTATAAGGTTGGTTTGATAGTTCGGATGAGGGAGTCAAGAAGTTGAGTGATAAGGAAGATGAGAGTCAACCCACCACGCATTCCATATTTCACCATCGTTCTAGGCTTCCGCCGTCAACCCAAAATGCAACCTCGGGCTCGAGCCACCTCCGCAAGTGTCAACCAATGGCGGCGCCCAACCTCGAATCGTCGGCTCTAGTTCGGGGCCGCCAGATCTGATATTGGATGGCCCAGCAATGCTTTCCGGCGAACGCGGGGGCCGTGCAGTGGTGTTGCTGGCAGTCATGGATGGAAGCTCGACATACACACAATCTGGTGCGGTTTAGGGTGCAGGTTCACGCGGCGGGAAGAACGGTGGCCGGCCTGTGCTCTTTCGGTGGTGGCATGGCGGATGACTGGGCTAGATGGAAATTTCCTCTAGAATGATGTGGGGTGACTAGACGCGACCTCGGACTCGAGCCTCCTCCGCAAGTGTCAACCAATGGCGGCACCCAACCTCGAATCGTCGGATCTAGTTCGGGGCCGCCAGATCTGATATTGGATGGCCCATCAATGATTTTCGGCGAACGCAGGGGCCGTGCAGTGGTGCTGCTGGCAGTCATGGATGGAAGCTCGACATACACACAATCTGGTGCGGTTTAGGTTGCAGGTTGACGCGGCGGGGAGAACGGTGGCCGGCCTGTGCTCGTCCGGCGGTGGCATGGCAGATGACTGGGCTAGATGGAAATTTCCTCTAGAATGATGTGGGGTGACTAGTTCTTCTGACAGAGGGTGAAGGTAGGGACAAAGTTGTAACTTTCAATTTCCATGGTTACCTGTTAAACCATTATCCACTTTTAATCTCAACCGTTGATATATTTTTTAATTAAATCAATGGTCAAAATGATAAGGTGCAGCCTGCACCAAAGTCATGGAGCTGTATGGTTGCACTCACCTAAAGATAATAATCAAGTTGGGAAAGTTTATTTTTGATTAATTTTTAGGTACACACTACACAATAAAACAACATCATTCGAATTAATAATGATCTAACTAAGCTTATTTTAGAAGGAAAATTAAACAACAACCTTGTATAAAAAAAATATAATTAAACGAGTAAACGACAACCAATTTCCCTCTGGTTTTTCTTTATGAGTTCAATACATCGTTATTCTGTATCAGTTAATTAATTTACTGTGTAGATAATACTGTGATAAGAAAAATAAGTAATTGAATTATATCATTGAATCTATACCTTTCATAAGGAGCATGGTGTAATTTTCAGAAGTTATCATGCATGTATAAACTTACATTCACGCAAAGACTCTTGACATATATATTTTCATAAAGCTATTGGACAACAACTTAGTTTCATTGAAACTTATTTTGAGTTGTTCAAATTGTGCGCATACTTTATGTAGTTTGTACTAACATAAATTTTTTTTTTCTATTTTCAAAGTGAGAGAAACGAAATTCTGGACATATATATATTTTCACGAAAGCTATTGGATAGCACCTTAATTTCATGTTAACTAAACTTTGAATGGTTCAAAATTATGCACATACTTCATATAGTTTGTACAATTTAATACTTTTTCAACACCTTATTTTTGAAGTGAAAGAAACAAACTCATTTGTTTTAATCCTGGTCTTATGATATTTTTTTCACACTCTTTAATCAGATGTAGGACTAATTTTTGCTTGATTAGTAAGACAGGAACCAAACAAAAATTACTCCAGATAATTTGGTTTATTTAATTTAGTGTTAAATTAATCATTACTTAAAACTGAAATCCAAGTAAAGAAATAATTTTAATTCGGTTGCTAATTAACTCGAAAAATTTATAATATTTACAAACAGCAATAACTAGAGGTTTTTGTTTTTTTTTGCTCAACCAAGATGGAAACTCAACTCAATTTTACACTCTTTGTAACAACTACAGCAACACCAAAGGAATCCCTGAACTCCATTACACGAGAAAACCAAAGGAAGACTAGCATAGCAGGGAACAATATTTCAAACGAAAACATTTGTTTAGGGAAACTAGGAAGCCAACTACAGAACGGTCTAAACCAAGCCAAAGAAACCTTACAACCGAAGAAAAAAACCAAAGTAGAAGCAAACCTTAAAAACCAGCTTAGACAGACTGTCATATACAATCTCCGAAGACATACAACCAGTTTAAACAAACCCAGCAATCTGAAACCCCCACAGAGCAGAGTTATTAGTATTGCACCAAACAATGAGGATATGCTGCCCCATTTTTCTGTATCATGCATTGCCCCTATCAATATCTTGTCACATAAGTTGTAAAAAGTTAGAATATGTAGTAAGATATGATCGGTGGGGATAGGGTGTGGTACAACGGATCCTCATCCAGCACCAAAGGACTGACCAAGGTATTACACAGCTGAAAACATTGGAGTACGTCAATGCTTATTTCTGTTGATACTAAGCAGAACATATTTAGAAGCAAATGCATACAATAGAAGAAAGAATCTGTCTAAGCTCCGTGCATGCATAATTAGGTGTCCAATATTCATTATGGGTGTCTACCAGGGGACCCACGAACTGGTGGGGGGACTTTATCGGGCGATCTCCATTACGACCTCCAGGAGGATCTTCCCTTCTGCGATAAAATTATCAAGCCACAACCCATTTATTTAAATAAGTGTGAAATACAACTTAGTTATGAATGGTTAATAAAAGTTAATTACCTGAAAAATAAAGCTATATTGGGATGGATGAGAAGCAGTCACATTTAGTAACGGGTAATAACTAAATTAACAAATCCCAACTCATTTAATAATCTGAAATACAACATAGTTACCTAAAGTTAGCAACAACAATGGAGGGATGGATGAGAAGCAGCGCTAGGAAGAAGAGGCATTGAAGAAACCAAAGAAGCTTCATATTTGTCTGTGTGTGCCGATAAGATAAGGAAATTTATATGGAAGCAATCAAGAAACCTTGGGCACTGTCAGGACGAATACACCCTCTCAACAATTGTCTTCTTCTGGTTTGAAACTTTATCTTTTCTCAGAAAGTACAGGTTGCAGCTGGTTATCACTACACCAAAACCTTATTGGTGAGCGGAAAGGGTTTCCTTTAATAATTGAGGACTTGAGGTCTCCCCTTTAATTATATAATATATATACTGCACCGTCACCATTCAAAATTCAATGCAAAAATCTTATAAAATGAGTAGGTTAACATGTTTGATTATGTATTATTAATTAGATGAGTTATTGTGATGTATGTGCGGTCTGTGACCAAAGGAAACAATTGAACAATAGAGAGGGGAACCGCATTAAAGTGGGGATTGTGGGGTTAGGTTTAAGGCTGCTACACATGATCAAATTGATGATAAGAGTCAAAAGTAGTCTTGTAAAGATGGAATAAAGATTCTGATTTTTTTTTTTATTTTTTATAAACAAAAATAATATTATATGAGGTACTTGGAGTACCCAACCCTGGTACATATAGTCACCTAGGCTCTAGTTAATGTAAATAAAAGACTACGTAACACCAGGATAGTATTACCTTTACAAAATTATCACCAAACAAAATCTAAAGATCTACGCCATAAATAATAAACCTGTGAAAAACCCAAGGAAGAAAGAAAAGAAAGCCTAATTGCAATCAGAACCCATCATCGCAGCCAAAGCCAGAACCCACTGAGAAACCATAACCAGAAACATACCAATTAATGTAGAGCAGGCCACTCATCCAAAAGCCACCCATGTGATCACAAAAAAACTGGAGGGAAAATTCCACACAAGGAAAAGGAAACAAGGAACCCAATCCACGAAGAAGATCTCCTTGGAGCCTAAAAGGCCTTTCAAGGAATTAAATTCCCCAAAACAGCACAACCGCAAGCAAAAAAGGGCCACCAGAACAAAGGAAGTAACAAACCAACCAGTTAAAATACAATGAGCTCAACATCCAGCACCAAACCAAGAACTGAAAATGAATTTCCTTTGCCCGCCACAAGAAAAATAGCTTTTATAATAGATCAAAAAATAGTATTAGAACTAGCTTTATGTGTCCCAGAGCTATGACCCAGGGTTAGTCGTTACCCATGTTTAACCACTCAGCAGGTTCTTGCGAAATTACATCTGAATGATCCGTTGTGAGGTAATGAATATATTATTCCAAAGCCGAAAAATCTTCAAAGCTATTGTGGAGCCTATGACAACGCATTGAAAAACTTCTCAGTTCTCATATGGACTGCTCCATGGGGTGATTAAGAATACCCACCTTGACTTGACTAGGCTGTTGGATTTGATTAAGACTAGATCTTGGAGTTGGTTTTTAGCTTCATCTGTTTCTTCTAGCTCTATCCATTTGTTTTCTGGGTGGTGTATGAATCCGGTACATTGTTTAATTTATCACTGATAGCTGTTTGTTAATGGTTGATTGATTGATCTTATCGTGGTTCCTTGCTGCTGTGATGGATTTTGTTTATTTTGACTGATTGTTTTAGAGATTTTCATGGATGGGAGGTGCTTGGGATATCACTCTGGTTGTGTCTTGTTGTAGGGTTTGGATAGTAGTTTTGAAAGGTGGCACGGTATAAAATATGTCATGATTCCAGTGTTTGTAGCCCGATTTGGTTGATGATGGACCCAGAAAAATAATGTTGGTTGCTCTGAGAGAAAGGGTGAGGAAAAGAGGGTGAGAGAGAGAAAGAAGGGGAAAATAAGATACATGAGTGAAACTAGGCAACAAAAAATAGATAGTGGTTTTCTAATGTCTTTTTTTGGTGTACAAGCACCTTTTTGTTTGTTTTTCTGTGCAGGTGGGGAATGGTAGTCGACTACTTCTGTTTAGATGATAAAAGTGTTTAGCATCAAGGGTGGAGGATACAAAATTGTTAACTGATGGGAGATACCATAAATGGGTGATGCAGACTCTTCTTGGAATTTTTGGCTATGCAGGTATTGGAAGGAATGCACGGGAGGTTGAGTTTGGTAGAGCTAAAAGGGCTACTGGTATTTTGAGGACAGCCAAACGATATTATGGCCTCTGAAAAAAAACGGCTCACCATGAAATAAATGTATTGTTGTGAGAGGCCTGGGTTACTAAACTGGTCAGATATGCGGTCTAATGATTATGTGAATTTGAGCGGAAGGTTCTAGTTGGATGAAGTTAAAATTGCAGCTTATTATCCCTGAGATTTCTAGCAGGTATTTGGGACTCGAAAGAAACTACATGCGCCAAGATTTTCTTGGGTTAAGCAAGGAAGATTGGTTATATTCAGTTTGGTCGTTACATTTGGTTTGGGGACTTTTTCTTTTGTTGGGTACATATTGGTATAGGATATGTTTTGTTTAACTGTTATTTTGTTGAAGATCTTTGTATATATGATTTTGTTTCTTCCTAGGGGTAATATCATTTTTACATTGTCTTTTTTTTTTATTTCTTTATATTTGGATTTGAGCACCTTTTGTGTTCGTTTTTAATTTAATTTTGCTTATAAAAAAAAAATCCCGAATTATGCCTGCAACGATGGGATGGACAAGAAGCCAGGAGGCAGAGGCATTGAAGAAATAATCAATTATGAAATGAGTATGAGAATGTCAGAGCATTTTTGTATGGACTAAAAATGCGCAAAAAAATTTATAGGCACTAAAAACAAAATACCATATATTTGTAGGGACCAAAAACATATTTAATCCAAAAGGATTTTATTTTTGTGCAATCGAGCAAGGGGTTAGTGGAGTAACAATGAGATTAAAAGTCAAATCTCACCCACTAATTCATAAAAATACTGACATTAACACAAACATTTGTTTATAAGAAAAAAAAGGTATCATCTAGTCGATGAAAATTAATCTGTTTCAAGACATAGAGATTACTGAAGTGGGTTTTGTGTTGTCTCTCTCTAACAAAACCTTTTTTATTTTTTATTTTATATAAAAGGAGATTTTGGTTTACTTTGTTACGAAGAAGTTGATTTTTTTTTTTTTTGATACAAAAGGATGAAAATAAACTAAGAAAAGAAGCGCGGGAAATAAATTCCTCTAACATCTTCTACCAAAATTGGCTGCAACAAAGGAGGAGAACCACATGTTATTATGTTTTGACGTATGTCTATATGATTTTTATCTCTTAGTTTTATTATTTTAGAAGGAAAATTAAACGACAACCTTCTATGAAAAAATAAAATTAAACGACAACCAATTTCCCACTGTTTTTTCTTAAAGAATTGAATACATCTTTATTCTGACACAGATTTAAATTATCCCCCCCCCCCAAAGCGAGAGACACAAAATTCTGGACATATATATTTGGCTAAAATGTATTTTTAGTTCCCTCCAATTTTTCATTTTGGTGAAAATTGTCCCTCTACTTTTTTTTAAGCGATTTTAGTTCTCGTAATTTTGGAACGTTGCAATTTTCGTCCCTCCGTCAAGTTGCTGTCAAAAACTAACAGAAAACGCTTGCGTGACAAACGGTTCACCATATGGCATGCACAACTATAACCAACAAAATTGTAAAATAATTTAAGTAAGGCTAAAATGTACTTTTAGTCCCTCAAATTTTTTAATTTGGCGAAAATAGTTCCTCTATTTTTGCTTGCAAACGTTTTAGTCCTCACAGTTTTCAAACGTTGCAATTTTCCTCCCTCCAACAAATTGATGTAAAAAAATTGACGTAAAATAATACATGGTAAACGGTCACCACGTGACTTCATGTGACATGCACTACTGAAAGCCAAATAAATATTAAAATATATTTAAAAAAATGTTATAATAATAAATTATTGTAAATATGCCAATTTGAATAAAATAATTGACATGAAATTAGCATAGCAATATGCCAATTTGCTTTGAAATGCAATTTTTTTATAGTCTAAACCAAATGCTATTCAATGCTTCACAGCGTGTTATGTGCTTATATCAAGCAAATGGTATTCAATCCTATGAGTGGAGCTACCACTGCTATCAAAAGAACTAGAACAGAATGACGTCTATCAGCTTCAACACAACACCCATTTCTTGCCTCACTGATTTGAAGCTTTTCTCTGGGCACAATGAAAATTGGAGGAGGATTGGAAGAGAGACAGAGAAAATGAGACACGTGCATCATTGTTTTGCTTGATCCTGCATCATTCGACTGCTTCACTAGTGCAGAAAAAGGATTCCACATCGGTTATTTTTGGCTTTTCACATCGGTTTTCAAACAGATGTTGAAACAACCGATGTTGTTTATTGATACTTTTCACATCTGTTTTAAAACCGATGTCTAAAGTACACTTTTAACATCGGTTTTCTAAATAACCGATGTGGAAAGTTCATTTTTCACATGGGTTATTACAAAACCGATGTGGAAAGTTCACTTTCCACATCGGTTTTAAATATAACCGATGTGAAAAGTAAACTTTGCACATCGGTTTTTAAATAACTCATGTGGAAAGTGAACTTTCCACATCGGTTTTTGTATAACCGATGTGAAAAGTCTCATTTTTTTAAAAACTATTTTTACATTTCTATCATTCATTTCCCCTGTTTCAGTAATCCAGATCAATACCAGTATAACATATTCTAAATATTCTCAACACAATCACTTTTGTACAACAAAAACACACTAAATTAATATATACTAAATTTATTACAAACAATACATATGTTCAATTACATTCAGACAACAAAGATAATTAGAAACGAAAAAGCTACATGATATATTATAGATTTCATATCAAAATATATATCAGTCAAAAGTACACTATAGCTAGTACATGATAAGTTTTTAAACTAACTACATACAAACTATGGTTGGTACACTTCAAGAAAGAAAGTTGCCCAACGCCTCCTTATGTTATTGATGTCGGCATCAGATAATGGAGTCGGATTGTTGAATATCTGCAAGTTTAATTGGACAAAAGATTATATCTTTTAAGTAATAAACTAACATAAAACATATAACGAATCTATAACTGTTACTTCTAATTGTTACCAATTAACATTTACCTCGTTCTATCTTTCAGTGATCCTAGAGGAGATAATTTCGACCATCCACTTCATCACATAGTATCCACATTCCCATTATCCACGTTGTATACGGGACTACGTACAAATGAAACCCAATTAGAATATGAGGAATTAAATAGAAATCAATAATTATACCCACTGCATTTGAAGCGTTTAAACTAATAAATATCTTACGTTAGGAATAATCCATCTAATAGCCCGACGCCTTTCACCACGCAACATGTGGTTTGCATTAATAGAACTATCATGACAAAATAAACATTAATTAAAGTATATCTAATAGATTTTAGATAATTGAAACAACTGCATTACTGATTATAAATTATTTTAATGCTTACGTTTCCATGATCATCTTCAGTTCATTCGCCGGCTTATTTCCCATTGAGCAGAAGAAGACCACGACATTCATTCGAGGGTACAAGATCAACAGTTGCCAATGCTTGCTGTATTTGCAGAATAATTAGTGACTAAGTCATATATAGTTATAATTAAATAACTGGTACTTACTTATTGAGATAAGGTGCAAGGTAGAATTGATGATCGTCTCGGGCAAGTATATCACGTATGGTGGTGACCGGGTCTTCTGATGCTAGGAGAACATCATCCTGAATGAACATGGGGTCAATGAACCCATAAAGGGTGAGGTTACCCTGCTCAACTAACATACGATGCAGATAACTAATATATTGAAAAAACATGTTAATTATCATAGTATTTAAAATTTAATTACTTACTTATAAATAAAATGTACTTACGTGCACCATAACGATAGGTGTGCAGAACTAGCCATTTCTTTATCGAGTACAATCTCCATAAGTTCCTTCTTTGGGATATACAGTTCGTCACCTGGCCTGGCATCATGTTCCAACGTTACCAAAGCTGCGTCATTCTCCATGGTCACAACCTGTATAGCCAGAAGTTTAAAAACATCACCAGGTGCCCCTTTGTAGATCCCCTAAACAACAAAGATATAAATTAGTAATCACAGACAAGTTATTTCATTCGTAATTAATTAAATGGTCAAATGAATACCTTGGCAGGAGCAGACATCTCTGGTCTTCCTGGATCCGACCTTTTAGGCAGAATATCATTTCCAACATCCTAAAAAAAATAAAAATAAAGCATTATCTTTAAACAATAATAAATAATTTCAACTATAAATATAGAAAAACACAACTAACTGAATACCTCAGATGCAACAAGAAACCTGACCAGTCTTCTTGGCCAGGGGATGAAGTTATCAGGGGCCTGACCCACTGTTTGAACCTCCTCAGTGGGCACAGGGACTCGAGCATCAACATCTCGAATAATCTCAACAACGACCCTCACATGATCATCCGGTAATAAACGATGGTGTATGGTATTACCGAAGTTATTATGTGCCCTCCCCAATGCCACTAAGCGGCGATCATGATGATCATCACTATACAGCTCACACCTATCAGGGTCGTCGTCATCATCATCATCATCATCATCACCATCATCATCATTTTCAGGCTGATGAGGAGGATCACATGAGCCCTTAGTGCTCACATGGACAGAGGGTTGGACACCTGTCATCTGCTGGGACATAGAAGTCAATATTTCTAGCTGTTGGGCAAACTGCTCAGCCATCTCCTGTCTAAGCTCAACTACAATCTCCTGTTTTAGCCATGATCTATCCTCATCAACATCCCTGTGGCATTGGTGTGAAGATGAACCATGGTATTGGTGAATGCCGACGCCCCATCCAACACCAATGACACGGCCCGGGTGGTCTGGTTTACCGATGGCAGCAGCTAAGATATCATCCCGTCCTCTAGGAACAAAGGTTCCTTGGGTTACCTGCTTGTCCAAGGCATCCTATAACATATAAAATATCAGGTCACATTACAATTCGGTAACAATGTTAAAATGACAATTAAATTCAAACTATACTTACAATCTTCTCAGCTACTTGGAGGGCCTCCTCAGATGTATATTGTCCCGTATTTCTTTGTCGGGCCCTCTTCCATTTACGATGGTGTGGGGTGGTGGTGGATCAACAACTTCTGGATGATTTTCAGCGTTAGGATCCGCCTGAGATGCTGCTTCCTGAAATGCTTTCTTTTCTTCTTCCACCATTATCTGTTCAAGTTTTTTATATCCCCCACGAGACAGTACATGGGGGTAGACATTCTTGCTTTGGTTTTCCTGCCCCTTTTTCCTCTTCTCCTGTTATAAATAGAAGACAATTAAATTACATAAGTAAATAAAATTAATGAAATTACATAAATTTAGAGACAAATCAAATAAGTTAACCTGAAAGCTGGGATCATGTCGGCTTTGAACAAAGCGATCCCACATTGCCTGGTCAAGACACGGGTACACCTTAAATGGGTTCTTTTCATATCTTGGATTGAATACATAGTATCTGCCCAGGTCGACCTTAAAAGCCCTCCAATGCTCACTAGCATACTTTAGCAAACGCTTCTTCATATTTGTCATATCTGGTATATCAAAGGTGAGCTACATTAACACCAAAAGAATCAACGAATTACTGTATGATATTAATAAGATTAAAATAAAGTAGATACAGACAAACACAGGACGTAAAAGTATAGATACCAGAATACTCTCCCATATCTGATCCTTCACGCACTACAAGAATAAGGCTAATTAGCGACGGAATTTTTGCCACGGCCTCAAATCCGTCACTAATTTTATGTTTTCCGACGGCTTAAGCCGTCTCAAATGGTAGAAGAGATTACTGATGGCAGTTCCGTCACAAATCTGTCAGTACCTTTCCCACCATTTTACGCGAAATGTTGGTGCCACTTTGCGATGGGCATGGCCGTCGCTAATGTGCAAATGTTTGTCCAAGGTCATTTGCAGTGGACATATTGGTTTGCGACGGACTGTACTTTTGCGACGGTCATTCTCAATTTGTGATGGAATCTTGATTTGCAACGGCTAGGCCGTCGCTAATATTAAAAGGCCGTTGCTAATTTCCATTAAGTTACTCAACAGTTTTCTTCCTCCCTCACTTCTCATCTTCGCATGCACAAACCCTTTTCTTCCTCCCCTCTCACTCTGTTTCTCTGCTCCCATCGCACGCCACCCAACCACCACCTCTCGCGCCGCCACTGCAGAGCCATCCCACCGCCTCCCTCGCCTCCCACCACCACCCACCCCTCGCACTGCCTCCCACGCGAGTCGCGCCTCCCACCGCGGGTAATAACTCTGGCCGCCATCAAACTCTTGTTCCCCTTTGTTCCTTTTTTTCCATCCTTCATCATGGGATAACTACATGAGGTGATGAGGATATCTGTACATAAGGTTTTGCATATAGTGGTAATGTTAAGAAATTACAGTTAGATTTTGAGATAAAGGATTGGTGTTTGAATATTTGGGATTATTGCAGTTCTGTATCTTATCGCAGGGGGCAGGTTCTAAAGTAGTTTCATATTTCTTTTTGAGCTTTTGCTGCTTCTGTGTGGGTCTTGCACGCTGTCATTTTTTTTGTTGTTGTGTGGTTGTTTGCTTTGCAGTTTTATGTGTGAGTTTTATAGAGAGCTTGTTGCTTCATTTTTTGTGCGGCAGTAGTGGGTTTTCTTTTGTTCTTGTTCCTATTTTGTGTTTGAGGGGTGTTTTGTTTTTGTGGATTTGTTGTTTATGTTATGCTCTGTACCTCTTTGGCCTTAACATTTCTTATGCTAAGCTTTTTGGTTATTAATATTTATTTTGATTTTTCAAAAAAAGAAGTTTGAAATGGAAGAAATTAGCATTCAAGTAGATTTTGTATAAGATACAGATTGGAAAGGAATATTGTGATCTCATTTTCTTTTTCTTTTTCTTTTTCACTTGCTGTACAATAATACATTTATGCTTAATTGAAATAATTTTTAATCTAGTGTAATTTTTTGAAGGATAAATTTTTCGTTGCAAATGTCATTATGGATGTCACCATAATTTGATGGGCTGTACAACATTATACCAACTAGCTATATTGAATCTCAAAATATCTTCTATGATTTTATTTGCAAGCATTTGCTTAGGATGAGGTGGACCACTTCTAATTTCATAGTTTTGTGCACGATCTTGCCTTATATCAAAATAGATTAAATATCTCTCATAAACGAAAACCACTTCACTTATGCTTTATTTGGTTATTTTGTTTCATTTTCTATGTTGGTTATTTGGATATGATTGTGTTTATACTCACTATGGTTTGAAGAGAATTAGTTACTGATATGCAATAAGATTTTACGCTTTCTTTATTTTTGGGATAAAAGAAGAGCTTTGTTATATTAGTTACGGAATCAAGTAGGTTTAAGAGGCTATTGGCTTCTTAACTGAAATTTTTATGGACTTTGATATTTTAACTCTGGCCTAATTGGATTATCCATTTATTTCTCAGAACATCAGCATCAATGCTATCCTTTAGGGAAGCACTTGGGACTTTCATTGACCTTTTTTATATATATTTTTGTTGACATTTTTATTAATGATAAATGTCCAGAAACTCGAATAATTATATCAATTATAGGAAGACATTGTGTCAGAGTAAACACTTAAAGGAGATTTGGAGGATAGAAAATAGAATGACTTGGTTTGTTAGTGAAGAAGAAAAACAAATTAGAAAGTATAAGGGTCTGTTTGGTTTGTTTCTAGAAAAACAAATCTTGAGAATAGGTAGCGGGCAAGTTACTCTCTGTTTTTTAGTTTTTTTTTGTGTTTTTTGATTTTTGTCATGCATTGTGAATGTGCTCCGAATTTTTGGTTTTGCGTTGTGCAACATTGAGTTGCTTGGTGCTCATATCTGGTTCTAGGAAGTTGCAATCTTTTTCTCGGTCTCTTTTGCTACCGGTAACATTTTTAAGTTTTTTTTTTCTATTAATGTATAGGTGTGTATGCTTGTTAATTTTTATATATGATTGTTAATTGTTAATTTGGTGATAATACTTGCTTGACTGAGGGGAATTGTTAAGTTATTTTTTTTATTGATGTATAGGTGTGTATTCTTGTTATTTTTTATATATGATTGTTAATTGTTAAGTTTTAAGTTTTTTTTTCTATGAATGTATAGGTGTGTATGCTTGTTAATTTTTATATATGATTGTTGGCGTTTTTATATAAGTTTTTTCCCGTTTGTGCATAAATTTTGCTCATTTTTGCATCATTAATTTTTGTTCCATATTTAATCTCATAATTGTTGCATATATTTGTTTATGAATTAGTTCTGGAGAGTCATGTTCTCTGAGAGAGTAAGAACGCGACTTTGAGGTTCAACAACAAGGGGAAAATCGCTTCCAAGCAAACAAAGCAAGACAAGGTGTATTTTTTTTCGTTAATTGAGAGAATGTTTGATTTTGATTTGATCATTTTTTGGTGCACCTTGATGTGGAGATTGTAATTGTTTTGGTAATATGATGCCTTTTGATTAATGTCTATAATCTGTTTGTTGAATCACCTAAATGCTTTTAGGTTGGAATGTGGTCATGTTATAGGTGTTTGGCTTAGTTTTCTTATGATATTAATGGCTGAATTGGTGGGTAGCTTGAATCGTAATCTCTTCTTGTGCTGAATGGACTATGAATTTTCTTTATTGTTTTTTGTGTATTTACGACAGGATTATGATTTATTAAGGATGCTTAAGCAATTGGTTGGAAAACAATATATTTTATTTTGAGTTGATTTTGCCATGGCATGATTTTCCCTTCTTTAATAGTCTGAGTTGACGGGTTCTTTACTAACTACATTCTCTGAATCTGTTTAATGGAAGGTCTGAAACAATTTTCAAAAATTGAGTGAAATGATACATTCATTTGTCAAGTTTGGGCTGTCTTTTCCTCATTGATAAACATGCTTGATGATTATATAAGGGATTAGTGAATTGATACTTCAATGCCCCCTGTTGATACTTAGAACTTTAATAGAGCTGAAGTTGTGAAGAATCAAGCTAGTGGGGATTTAAGTTTTGATACATCGATCATCAGTACATTTCGTAGATCTGGTCCTCTGTGTTACCATGCTCTGTGAATTTATGTGTGCTTGATGCTATTCGAAAGGTGTGAAGATAAAAAATTGTGATCAATATTTTGTTGGTAGTGCCACGTCTGATTTTGTAATGAAGAGAAGGAACCAATTCCTTATGTTTATTTACTCTTATGCTGTAAGTAGCTATTGTGATGTAAGTAGCTATTGTGATTTATGAATGATGATTGCAATAAGAAAAATGAGTAAAAATAAATAAAAAACAAAATAAAACCATTAATAAAAATCAAGCTTCCTTCTTTCTTTCTTTTTTTCTTTGAAAGATTCTTTCTTTCTTTTTACTTTGTTTATCTTTTGTAAATAGAAAGTCATACTTTACCTCTATGTTTTTCATTTATGAATGTTGATTTTTTTTATAAGTAAAATATTAGTGATTGCCTCTAACACTACAGTAAAATCTATTTTTAGTGGTAATTATTTAGTGGCCATAAAATTTTGGTGATTGTAATATTTATCTGCTCCTCGGATTTGATATATTCTTCATCCACCTTTTTACCTAGAGTTCCATTTGCTTCTCTTTTTCGATTTTGCACTGAACAATCAAAAGATTTAACCTTTTCATCTCTGTCTTGTTGTGTTTGTTGTGCAGGTAGGTGCTTCTCTATTTCGATTCATTAAAGGAAAAAGGTAAAAACTAGTTTTATGTTTTAATGGTTGTAAAAGGACTAGAGAAAATGTGGGTTTAGATAATATAAGCTGAAAATGTGGGTACTCGGTAGCATTCTCATTCTCTATATTACAAGATATGTTTTCACTTTATGCATAGGTGGAGTACTAGAAACAGGAGTCCATATGTTTAATTTCTTTCAGAATTTACAAAACTGGTCCACCATCCCTATGCTGCAATTATGATGTACTGCTATGTGGATGGTAGCAGGGATCAACCTTACAAGCCATTAAATCCCTCAACAACTATACTCAGAGAACCCTAGACTTGAATTAATTACATTCACTTTATTTTATTTGTCATATTAAATAGCAAAAGAAGAAGTTGAATATGCCAAACCTTATTCAAGGCAGCCAGGCTGATGACTTTAACCCCGATTTTATCAGCCCTGAGGATAGCTTGCTCAATATGCTTACTAATTCCCTCAGTAGCAAATGGCAAGAAATACTGAATGAACATTGAAAAAGAAAAAAAAATCAACAATTATTATTCTTTTTCATCGTTTATGGTGGAAAAAGGAAAATGAAAGCAATTTTTTTTAAAATTGATGAGTGTACTGTAGTTGACCAACCTGGAAGCCACATCTAGGTATAACCCACGTTTGGTGCACCTCATTTTTTGGGTGCACCTTGATGTGGAGATTGTAATTGTTTTGGCAATATAATGCCTTTTGATTAATGTCTATAATTTGTTTGTTGAATCACCTAATTAAATGCTTTTAGGTTGGAATGTGTCATGTTATAGGTGTTTGGGTTAGTTTGCTTTTAGGTTTGGGTTAGTTATATTAAATGATTCTTATTCTTGTAATGTTGTTTATGTTTTGTTTCAAGTATGTTAGGGATATTATAAATTGTCTTTAGCAATAAAGATTTATTTTCTAGATGAGTTGATGGTCGAGAAAAACCTTAGTTACCCGTTTGAGGTGCAATATTTTAGAGCACGTGTACTGTTGCAAGTTATTGTGCTCTTGATATTGGACCTCGAATTGTTCAAGTGGGACAGTTTGAGAAAAAACTTTTTCTTTACTAGTATAATAGCTATTCATTAATTCTTATGTGATATATCTGATGAAAATTTGGTCTGACGCATTACCGTTTGTTCTCTGGGTACATACTTGATTGTGATATCTCACCCTGGTCAAGTCATGTACTTGGAGACCAATGGGAAATACTGCTGAAATTTCGTCAGATATGAGACATGAGAAGTGATGAGTAACTATTATACTAGTGTTGAAAAATGTTTTTCTTGAATGGGATAGGGCCATACCAAATAAAGAAATGGAGCAGTTCTCCGAGTTTGTCCAAAATAGTTTTTCATTATAATTATCTTTTTTTGGCGCAAATGCAAAGGATGAAATTTGTTCCTTTGAATCGTACTTGGATGTATGATAAGGTTTATCCGCGTAGAGGGGGATTAAAACAATCTTTCTTAGATGGTGTTGAAGAATTTATTACCAAGGCAAGTCATCAAGATACTTATAACAATGGGGGGTGATTAGATGTCCTTGTGTGAAGTGTGACTGTACCCGAATTAAGAATGTAGACGATGTGAGGGTTGACCTGTATAAAGTTGGGTTTAGGCCTAATTACTGGATTTGGACAAATCATGGAGAAGAAATGCCACAATTTGATTTTGGCATTGACCAGAATTGCAACGGTGGTTCAAGTAGTGGTGCAGAAGCTAGATATGGAGATCATTTTGTTTCCATGGAGGAGATGGTGTGTGATGCTCTCATGATGTCCGAGTCGTTTGAGTTCAATAATACAGAAGAGCCTCCTAATGCAGAAGCACAAAAAATTTATAATCTCCTAACAGAGGCAAATAAGCCTTTGTGGGAAGGGTCCCTCGACTCAAAGTTATCGATGTGTGTTCTAATGTTGTCTGCCAAGTCCAATTGGAGCATACCCGAGTTAGGCTTGGATTTCATTGCCAAAATGGTTTTGGCCGGGACGCCTTTCAAAGGAGGATTACCCAACAATTATTATGATGCGAAGAGGTTAATGTCCAAGTTAGGATTGGAGTCCAAGAGGATTGACTGTTGTCAGAATGGGTGCATGATCTTTTACGATAATGAATTCGACAAAAATGATGGCGCATTGGTTGAGTGCAGATTTTGTCACGCACCAAGGTATCGTCAGCGCAACGCAAGTAGAAGTAATCTGAAACCAATTCCGGTAAAGTCGACGTTCTACTTGTCAAGCATTCCTAGATTACAGAGGATGTTTGCATCGATGCAGACTGTAGGAAAAATGACATGGCACCATGAGAATAGGAGGAATGCAGGAGTGTTACGCCATCCTTCTGATGGTGAAGCATGGAAGCACATTGATCAGGTGCATCCGGATTTTGCCGTTGATCCTCGTAATGTACGACTTGGGTTATGCTCGGATGGCTTTACCCCATATATCCAAGCCTCAGCATCACCTTATTCATGTTGGCCCGTTATTGGTACCCCTTACAATCTTCCTCCCGAAATGTGTATGTCAAAGCCATATATGTTCTTTCAACCTTTGATTGATGATTCCGGGTCCATCTAATCCAAAGGCAGGCATTGATGTATACTTTCAACCTTTGATTGATGATCTGAAGAGGTTGTGGAATGGTGTTTTGACGTACAATATTTCTCGAAAACAAAATTTTACAATGAAGGCAGCGTTGATGTGGACAATTAATGACTTCCCTGCGTATGGCATGTTGTCTGGATGGGGGACGCATGGGAAGTTTGCATGCCCGCATTGTATGGAGCATACAAAGGCATTTACCTTAAAATACGGGGGGAAGTCGTCCTGGTTTGATTCCCATCGCAGGTTCTTACCGAACGATCATCAATTTAGAAGGAATAAGAATGCCTTCAAGAAGGGGGTTGTTGAAATGGATGGACCGCCTCCGAGGTTAACACCAAAACAAATTTGGAGTAGAATCAAGGACTTGCCAAAAGTGACTGAAGCTGGGGTTTCCAAATTAGATGGTTACGGGTAGTGGCATAATTGGACAAAGAGGAGTATTTTTTGGGATCTTCCTTATTGGAAAGACAATTTATTGATGCACAATCTTGATGTAATGCACATTGAAAAAAATGTCTTTGACAACATTTTCAACACTGTGATGAACGTGCATGGCAAGACCAAAGACAACGATAAGGCTAGAATGGACTTAAAGTTGTACTGCAGGAGACCGGATTTGGAGCTGAGACATCAGGATAATGGGAAGATGTAGATGGAACAAAACATTCCACTCATAATGTGCAAGCTGGAGAGAATATTCCCCCCGGGCTTCTTTGATTCAATGGAGCATCTTCCAATTCATCTTGCATATGAAGCCAGACTTGGTGGTCCAGTTCAATATAGGTGGATGTATCCATTTGAAAGGTAATATAAGTATCCCAGTTATTGATCCATTTTCATGCATATTAGTTAATTAATAATAACCTCGTCATTTTTAATAGATTCATGGGCGAGTCAAAACGATCGATGAAAAATAAGGCTAGGGTTGAAGGTTCGATCTGTGCGTCTTACTTACACCGTGAGACAATTCATTTCTGCTCTCATTATTTCAAACACATGGTTTTGTCGCCAACAACTAGAAGGAATGAAACGGAAAATGAAAGTGGAAGACTACCTGGAACCTTATCAGTTTTTTGTCTTCCCGGTCGTCATTCCAGAAAGGAGTTGACACATTATTTAACGGAGGCAGAGTGGAACTCAGCTCATGTTCATGTATTGATCAATTGCGCCGAGGTTAAACCATACCATGAGTAAGTATGAGCTTATAATTTTTATTCCTTCGATAGCATATGTCAATTTTCATTGATGTTATCCATATATGCTCAGTGCATTCTTGTCTTCTCGTGATGCATCTGCTCGTACTCATGAAGATTTTCCAAAATGGTTTAAGCAACAAGTAAGTATCTTCCCATTTATCATTATGTTATTCACTATAATGTAGGCAGATAAAAACATATATCGTTAAACTTTGTGAATAGGTTTACAATGAGGCACCTACTGTCATTAATCAACATTTACGAAACTTGGCTGACGGTCCTCTGACACAAGTCAAAGAATGGCACACATACTTCGTGAATGGGTACAAATTTCATACTCAATCATGGACAGAAGACAAAACAACAATAAATAGCGGTGTTTACGTAAAGGGTGAGCCAGGCGGAGTTGCAAATGACTTTTATGGTGTGATACAACACATATATGAGTTGTCATATCGTTATTTAGATTACCCTAAGAGAATAGTGTTGTTTTATTGTAATTGGTTCGATCCATCTAGTAGAGGCACTGATTTGAATAAAAAATATAATATTGTGGACATCCAAATGAGTAGAAGATATCATATGTTTGATCCGTTTATCATGGCACATAATGTGAGACAAGTATATTACGTTCCTTATCCAGCAACTCAAACATAAAAACAAGGTTGGTGTGTTGCAATCGAGACAAAACCAAGGGGTCGCATTGAAATAGATGTTTCAGAGTTGGATGAGCCATATCAAACGGATGAAATGTCACATGCAAATGAGGTAATTGAAGTTGAACCAATCTCATGTTCACAAGACACACAAGTTGTACGGGAAGAAGTGGATACCTCCAACTTAACATCAAATCAAGTCATTCCGGATGAAGATGTTGAAGAAGAAGAATCAACAGAAGATGAAGAAGATGAAGATGGCTATGAATATGACACTGGCTCAAATTCTGAATAACAATTACTTTATTTATTTTAGTGATATATTTTGTATTAAGTTGTATTGTCATTGTCATAACTTTAAGTTAATTATGATTAGCATCATTTTCCATTATTTACAAATTTGTGTTTTTGCTTACTTTAAGTTAATTATTATCACCATCAATTTCCATTATTTTCAAATTTGTGTTTTGGTTACTTTTAATTAATTATTATTAGTATCATTTTTCACTATAGACATGACTGATGGTAAGGGAAAGGGTAAGGCACCTGCTGGTGGGGCACGTCGTCGTGGTCGACCCCACTTCGTGACACGGACAGTCGATGACGGATTTGTGTCCCTCCCATCTACATCTGTTACACTACGCCCACCGCCCACACCCATGCCTCCACATGATATGGCACCGGCACCCCCACCTGTTGCTCCTACACCATGTCCACCGCCCACACATGTGCCTACACATGTTCAGACACCTCCCTACCGACCTGTTGCTCCAGCCGCTCAGTTCATGGACACCTCCATTGGGATCACGATGATGCCCACCCGAAGGATTCCGACTCAGACCTGATAAGCCTTTGGCTTATCTAGTTTTATAACTAGATGGACTGTGGTTTTTGTGCAAATTATTCGAGTTCAATCTCGTTTTCACCCAAATTTGGCCTTGTTTTATTCCTAAGTAGACTTTTACTCGTTCTAGGCATTTTTAGTAGTTTTTAGTCTATTTTGAATATATTTACGCTTTTTGTGTCTTTTTATTGTTTCAGGTTAGAAGTGAAGCTCCGGGAGTCAAGGAAAGTCAAGAAGCAGTGGAAAAAGCACTTCTGGAGATACTCGCCACGCGAGTGGATGCTTGCCTCGCGAGCCTGAACATCAGATGAAGCAGCAACAGTCATCACTCTGGTTCACCCCGCGAACAGTCTGATCGCCTCGCGAATCATGAAGACCTAGAAGTTAGAGACCATCACGGCCTAGCCGTGATGAAGGTCACAGCCTAGAATTGAAGTCTCGCCCCGCGAAAAGAATATCGCCCCGCGAGAGTTTGAAGACCCTGGAAGACAGAGACCATCACGGCCTAGCCGTGATGAAGGTCACGGCTGTGACAGATTGAAGTTGGAAGACTCGCCCCACGAATACACTCTCGCCTCGCGAGAATCCAAAATTGAAAGCGCGCAAAAACTAATGTTCGCCTCGCGAAAGATGGTTCGCCCCGCGAGAGGCCGAGAACCAGAATCCTTATTTAAAGGCTGTTTCATATCAGAATGGGGAGCCAAGGTTTTTTCCACTTGTTTTAGATCAGATTTTGTGCGAATCCTTGTTTCTGGAGCTGCGTCTCCCTTCTCTTTTCTTTTCTTATTTTATTATGGAGATTGTTGCCAATTGTTCGTGTGTTGTTACGGACATGAGGAACTAATCCCCTCGTCTGGGGGATCGATGAAGCCACCCATGGCGGTATAGTGTTAATGTGATGTATGTTTTTCTCCCCTTCTCTCAATACATGTTTTCCAATTCTGATTTGATTGTGTTGATCATATGTGTTGCGTGATTAACTAGTTAAACGTGTTTGAGGCCGATCGGCGATTCGCGTTTTAGAACTTGAATTGGAATCACTAATTGAATAATGAGCACGACAGTGGATTTAGGAGATTAGTGCAACCTTTTAGGGAACAAGAATTAATAGAATTCGAGATTAGGATTATGAGACCTAGTAAGTAATTAATCCAATTATCAAATACGTCCTATTGAGCACGACAGTGGATATAGGAGAATTTGGGGGTCCCGGTTGACATTGTAATTGAATTTAGGGAGGAATTCATCATCACGTGGGAACTATACATGATTGGGTAGGTGGAATTGAGACCCTAGATATTTTAACTTCTGATTTTAATACCTTAGTTTATTTGATTTGTCAATTAAATTGCGATCTTAATCTATCTCCCTCTCAACTACTTGACTCACTTAACCAACTTACTCGAATTTCTCACGGATTAGTCGAATTGGTAGCCCAATCCTTGTGTTCGACCTCGGTAATTTCTTACCGTGTTATTTTATTACTTGCGACGACCCGGTACACTTGCCGGTGACTCAACAAGGTTTTGGCGTCGTTGCCGGGGATTGGCACAACCAATTTCCCTAATTTTTAGGAAATTTGATTGATTGGTTAAGTTGATTTTATTTTTATTTTTCTGTTATTTCTTTATTATTTCTCTCCACTTCTTTGATTCCACTTGGTCTTGTCGTGTTTTTGTATGCGAGGTACCCTTTCACAAGAGGACCTGCTATTTGATTCGGAGATCACCAAGACTGAGAAGCGCTTAAGGAAGGAAGTCAGAGAAAGAAAGAGGCTTGAAGCGATTAATCTTGAGGACATGGCCGAAGAAAATCCTCCCCCTCCTCCTCCTCCTCGTTACAAGCCTCTCTTCGAGTACGATCTACCCAGCTTGGGAGATCGTGACTCTTTTATTGTGAGGGGCAACCTGAATACAGACTCTTTCAGAGTGGAAGCATGTGTCACATTCCAGATCCGTGAGAATCAGTTTGATGGGAGTGGCAAACAAGACCCTCATAGACACATCACTTGCTTCCTTGAAGCTTGTGACTTACAGAAGACAAGAGGAGTCTCACAAGATGAGTTTCGCTTGCAGCTTTTCCCTCTCTCTCTTAGGGATGTCGCTCGCGATTGTGTTGACAGCTTGGATAGGAACAGCATCAAAACTTGGGAGCAAATGGCACAAAAGTTCCTAACCAAATATTTTCCTCCTCAGAAAGCGGCACAAGCAAGAATAGCCGTTACATCTTTCAGGCAGACAGAAGATGAAACCTATAATGAAGCTTGGGAGAGGTACAATGGGCTCCTGAGAAGATGCCCTTCAGCGTTCTTTGACCCAGTCTCCAAAGTTCAGCATTTCTTTAACGGGTTGAGGGGACGCTATCAGATGAACTGTGATGCCGCAGCTGGCGGCTCTTTTTCCTACTTATCAGCTGAGGATGGATGGGCATTATTGGAGAAGATGTCATATAATGATTACAACCGTGGAAGGGAAACCTCAAATAGAATCAGTTCTGGGACAATGGAGGCCATTCTTGAGCAAAACAGATTGTTGAAGATGCAGATTGAGGCTTTGTCTGGGAACAAGAAAGTTAATGCGATACACGAGGGGATACCTCCGGGTTGTGACAATTGTAATGGAGATCATAACACTCGGAGTTGTCC
This sequence comes from Sophora flavescens, assembly GCA_030762895.1. Taxonomy (NCBI): domain Eukaryota; kingdom Viridiplantae; phylum Streptophyta; class Magnoliopsida; order Fabales; family Fabaceae; genus Sophora; species Sophora flavescens. Next base: position 632,299 of record JAUPTC010000025.1, read on the forward strand.
GCTGAATTTCTCCCAAGAACATGTGGACTCATGCCACAACTTCTATGACACTGTGCCCCAGAACAACTATCAGAGGAACAAACAGAATGACTACAGTCAGAATCAGAATAGGGGGTATATGAGGAGAGACCATCCGGGTTTCGCTTGGAGTAATGCTAGTGGTGGTCTATCCGGGCAGCAACATCCTCAACAGAATTGGCAACAACCTCCACAGGGTCTGAGGCCGAACATTGGAATTCAGCAGCGCAATACCCAGCAGGCTCTTTCGGGGCCTAATCAATTGCAAATAACAGATGATGGAAGGCAACCTTGGGAGTTGGCTTTTGAGAAGTTGTCAACCTTTACAGGCACAGCTTTAGAGAAGGTGAATGCGACAATTGACAAGTTGGCAACGCATACAGGGGCGGCAATTCACAATCTAGAGACACAGATGGCCCAACTCGCAAAGCAACTAAATGAGCGTCTCCTAGGCACTTTCCCAGGTGATACAAAGAACAACCCTAAGAATCAATGCAATGCCATAACAACTAGAAGCAGAAGGGTGTTAGAATCTAACAGGGGTGCAATTAGTTCTCAGGAAGACAAGGCCCCGGAACAACCGCATGTTGAGGAAGAGCAACCTGAGAAAGAAGAGTTGGTAAGTGAGAAGGCACCGAAGCAAGGGGGAAGGCTGAAACTTGTAGATGAAGAGTTCCGAAAGAAGAAGTGGGTTGAACCCCAAGACCTACCGCCCTACATGAAGGTACCGTATCCTGAAAGATTGAAGAAGCCTCAACAGGATAAGCAATTCAATAAGTTCCTTGATGTCTTCCGAAAACTTCAAATTAACATTCCATTTGCGGAAGCCTTGGAACAGATGCCATCATATGCCCGGTTTATGAAGGAACTTCTCACCAAGAAGCGGAGAAGAGTGGATGAGGAAACGATTGCTTTGACCGAGGAGTGTAGTGCCATTCTTCAAAGAAAACTACCTCCAAAGTTGAAGGATCCCGGTTCTTTTTCGATACCATGCACCATTGGGGGGATGACTGTAGGGAAGGCATTATGTGATCTAGGGGAAAGCATCAACTTGATGCCCCTATCTATGATGAAGAGGTTGGGGATCAAAGAAGTCAAGGATACACGGATGTCACTCCAACTGGCCGATCGTTCTGTAAAATATCCTTTTGGGGTGGTCGAAGACTTGTTAGTAAAGGTGGGCAAGCTTATATTTCCGGCGGACTTTGTAGTGCTTGATATGGATGAAGACGCCGAGAACCCTCTCATATTGGGTAGGCCCTTCTTGGCCACTGGGGGTGCCTTGATAGATGTGCGACAAGGGAAACTCACTCTAAGGGTGCAAGATGATGAGGTAGTCTTCAATCTCTTTGAAGCAATGAAGCACCCTGCAGAGAGGACGGAAGCGTATCGTGTGGATATGGTGGATCCAACTGTCAAGGCAAAGGCAACTAGAGAAGCCCATGGTTCTTCACTTGCTCAAGTGTTGGTAAAATCCCATGATGATGATAGAGAGGAAAGAGGCCCTTTGGGGGATGAGGTCTATCTTGAATGGTTAAAAGACATGGAAGCCATACCGAGTCTCCCAGAGGATGAATGTGCAAGGGAAGAGAGCAACAACAAGGGCATGGAAAAAGAGGATAAAGCACCAAAGTTGAAAGGTGGCACAACCGTGGTGGTCAATGCAGACAATGAGTTGATCCCAAAAAGGACCATCACGGGGTGGAGAGTTCGTGCTGATTATAGAAGGATGCTGGACTTAAATGAGTTGTCCGGGAACAGCATGCGAGCATATGAAAGGGCAAGAGCCTACAGAAAACGGACTAAGGCATGGCATGGAAAGCAAGACCTTCTGGATTAACCCTTAGGGGTGACTTGAGTCAGGCTCGGGACGTTAAACAAGTGCTACTTGGGAGGCAACCCAAGCTAGGTATCCTTTGGTTTTAGTTTCTGTCATTTCATTTATATTAAAAAAAGAGAGAGAGAGAGAGCTTGATTCGCCACGCGAATCCATAATGGCCCCGCGAGACAGAAGCCCAGAATCTCAGAGGCTTACTCACGTTTCTGTCTCGCGTCGCGAGGTATACTTTCGCCTCGCTATTCTGGGCATCATCATCTGTTGGAATTCCAGATTGGCCTCGCGAGTGATATCTCGCCTCGCGAATCTGCAATTAAGGTTTTAATTTGCAGGAGTTCTTCCAGGATGCTATGCAACAGAAGGGAGGCCGTGAGACCAATTGGATGAGGAGGAAACCATGGAACTTGATCAGGGAATATCCTCTCCTCTCCTCACTTTTGTTTCGTTTTTGTTTTTGTTTTTGCTTTGTTTTTGTTTGTCACTCTTGAATAATTTGAGAAGATCAAGAGTTTGTGTATGAATGTGTGTCGGCAAGTTTGTTGGATTTTAATTAAATTGAGCATAGATTGATTGCATGAATTATATTGACCATCGATGATTTCCCCATAGATTCTGAAAATAGAAAATTGATCCCCATGTGAAAAATTGAAAATTGAACTTTGAGAATTTTATTGTGATTACTTGATTTATGATAAGTTTGGGGTGAGGGGGTGCACACACTAGGAATCGTATCTCGGTCAAACAATTTGCAAAATCTCCAGGTGAGGATTTGAGCCTCCAACTTTGTTTTTGATTGTGTGAATCACTGTTAAGTTGCACTTCCTCGGATTTGCTTGAATCTCTTCATGGTTTGCATGTTTATGTGTTGCATCAAATGATTTAGGCAATTTTATTTGAATAACTACTTGGCCTAAAAAGGACCATCCATAATGCATGTTCCCTAGTTAGACACATTGAGCCTAATTGACCTATTGTTCCTTGATGACCCTATATTACAAGCCAAAATCTGAAAAACCATGTTAACCCAATCTTAGGATTAGGAGAGCATGGAATCATAGCAAGAGAATGGTTGTGAGGAACTAAGTTTGGGGTGGCTACAAGGTGATGTGTCATATTGGGGGTGAAAAAAAAAAAGAAAAATAAAGGTTGATTAAAAAAAAAAGAAAAAAAAGGAAAAAAAAATGCCAAAAGAAAAGGGGCAAAACAAAACGTTTAGCAAGGAAAATGGCTGTAGTCACCCGAGGCAAAAGGAAAAATGGAAAAAGGAATTCGAGTAGAATATGCGTTAAATGCTCATGCTCTCTTAGTTCCTAGGGACTTAAGCCTAGCATCCTTAAATATCCTACCCTTAGCCAGGCCCCATTACAACCTTTAAAAGACCTTCTGATGTTGCATTCATGTTTTCGTGGGAACCATTTTTGAGATTAAAATCAAATTCATGGGAAGTGCCCTTGATATGTGAAATTGAGGGAAAAGTTGATAGCCTAGACGAATTTGAGCGAATGAGTGAAATTTTACATACCCTTGTGAGGAAGGCAGTTGGTTGAAATTGGTGATCTTCCTTTTGTGTTTGACCCTGATCCTCAACTTAGATTAATGATTGCATGAATGGTGAAGTTCTCAATTGTTTAAAGTAAATGAATGTGGGGTTTACGTTGATGTAAGTGGGAGATCATTGGAGAAAAACTATTTTGATTGCATGAAATTTGTGCAAAATCGATTGATTCCTTTAGGCTTGCCAAGTCTTGAGTCGTTTTTGAGTTTTAGCTTGCTTGGGGACAAGCAAGGTTTAAGTTTGGGGTGTTTTGATAAGCCTTTGGCTTATCTAGTTTTATAACTAGATGGACTGTGGTTTTTGTGCAAATTATTCGAGTTCAATCTCGTTTTTGCCCAAATTTGGCCTTGTTTTATTCCTAAGTAGACTTTTACTCGTTCTAGGCATTTTTAGTAGTTTTTAGTCTATTTTGAATAGAATTACGCTTTTTGTGTCTTTTTATTGTTTCAGGTTAGAAATGAAGCTCCGGGAGTCAAGGAAAGTCAAGAAGCAGTGGAAAAAGCACTTCTGGAGATACTCGCCGCGCGAGTGGATGCTCGCCTCGCGAGCCTGAACATCAGATGAAGCAGCAACAGTCATCACTCTGGTTCGCCCCGCGAACAGTCTGATCGCCTCGCGAATCATGAAGACCTGGAAGTCAGAGACCATCACGGCCTAGCCGTGATGAAGGTCACAGCCTAGAATTGAAGTCTCGCCCCGCGAAAAGAATATCGCCCTGCGAGAGTTTGAAGACCCTGGAAGACAGAGACCATCACGGCCTAGCCGTGATGAAGGTCACGGCTGTGATAGATTGAAGTTGGAAGACTCGCCCCGCGAATACACTCTCGCCTTGCGAGAATCCAAAATTGAAAGCGCGCCAAAACTAATGTTCGCCTCGCGAAAGATGGTTCGTCCCGCGAGAGGCCGAGAACCAGAATCCTTATTTAAAGGCTGTTTCAGATCAGAATAGGGAGCCAAGGTTTTTTCCACTTGTTTTAGATCAGATTTTGTGCGAATCCTTGTTTCTGGAGCTGCGTCTCCCTTCTCTTTTCTTTTCTTATTTTATTATGGAGATTGTTGCCAATTGTTCGTGTGTTGTTACGGACATGAGGAACTAATCCCCTCGTCTGGGGGATCGATGAAGCCACCCATGGCGGTATAGTGTTAATGTGATGTATGTTTTTCTCCCCTTCTCTCAATACATGTTTTCCAATTCTGATTTGATTGTGTTGATCATATGTGTTGCGTGATTAACTAGTTAAACGTGTTTGAGGCCAATCGGCGATTCACGTTTTAGAACTTGAATTGGAATCACTAATTGAATAATGAGCACGACAGTGGATTTAGGAGATTAGTGCAACCTTTTAGGGAACAAGAATTAATAGAATTCGATATTAGGATTATGAGACCTAGTAAGTAATTAATCCAATTATCGAATACGTCCTATTGAGCACGACAGTGGATATAGGAGAATTTGGGGGTCCCGGTTGACATTGTAATTGAATTTAGGGAGGAATTCATCATCACGTGGGAACTATACATGATTGGATAGGTGGAATTGAGACCCTAGATATTTTAACTTCTGATTTTAATACCTTAGTTTATTTGATTTGTCAATTAAATTGCGATCTTAATCTCTCTCTCTCTCAACTACTTGACTCGCTTAACCAACTTACTCAAATTTCTCACGGATTAGTCGAATTGGTAGCCCAATCCTTGTGTTCGACCTCGGTAATTTCTTACCGTGTTATTTTATTACTTGCGACGACCCGGTACACTTGCCGGTGACTCAACAAGACCCATGGAGACAATTCTAGACAACCAGATGCATCAGGGGTGGATTTGCCCATGGATGGTGATCATCAGTCTAATGGTGACGACGAGGAAAGTTATGGATATTCACCGCCTATATCATCAGATGATGAGGAGATCATGGTTATGTCAGATGGCCGAGTTACTGTTACCCAGACCGGTAAAGGGTAAGAAATATCTCAAATATTATTATTTTATTGTTGAGTGCAGATTTTATATGTATATGTATTGATTGTTCTCATGTTCTATTGATAAGGTTCCTTCCGTCGAGAAAATATGCAGAGGCCGTCACGTATACAGTTACATCTCAGTTTGATCGGGCTTGGAAACATTGGAGTGAGCTTGAGGATCAGGATCGGGATCGATTCTTTGCGGCTTTTAAGGTATTTTGTACTTTTGAATTTACTTCCATTTTTAGTTAGTTTTAATGTTTCTTTAGTTTATTATTATCCTAAAAAATATTATATTCTCCTTATTTACAGGAGAAGGCTGCTTGGAGAGTAGGGCATTCCAATGATGTAGAGATAATTTTTCATCAAAAAGTGAGCAAACGCCTCTCCGAATTGTTGACAAGATATCGGAAAAAGGGAGAACGTCCAAAATGGTGTTTCCCATCCATTTAGGAGGAGCTATGTGCTTATTGGGCTACACCTAAATTTAAGAAAAAATCCGCCCAGGCAAAGCTCAACAGGGCCTCGGAAAAGGGTGGGAGCCTGCACACTTGGCAAAGATCAGAAGGTGAGGAGCATGCTCGATGCCTTATAAGTTCCAACATCATATTTTGTTAATTCATTTACATGTCTGGCTATTAAGAATGTGTAATTAACTTCAAATATGAACAAGTTTTTTTTGGTGCAGGCTAGGGAGCTTGGCCGTAGCGTCAAGCCGGTTGAGCTTCATGCCCGAACCCATACTAGGAAGGGTACCAACGAGTATGTAGATGAGTGCTCTAGATGCACTTAGGTGATTTACATGTCTCTTTGTTGGAAATTATTTTTATTTTATATTTAAGAATTATGGTCATTTTGTATGATGATGTGCATCAATTTTAATGACAGGAGGACTATCAGGCTAAGTTATCTCAAGTTCGGTCTCATGCAACCTCATCTTCCCCTTCCACCACACTTGACCCAGAGGTGGAAGCCCAATTGGAGTTGCAGACATGGGTCGAGGTTGCTGGCGGTAAGAACAAGGGTCGCATATACGGTATGGGAGACCTAGCCGGTAACTATCGACGCGGGTGCTCTAGCATCTTCACTCAGCAGAGTCGAGCATCGTCCAGTACTAGACCCCGCCAGTCTCATGAGTCTGCGGAGATGGTCAAGATGCGACAGAAACTGGTAGCTCAGGATGAGATCAATCGGCAGCTGCTTACTCGACAGACACAGATGATGGAGCATATAGAGATGATGGCAGCTGCACAGAGAGAGCTGATGCTGCGTTTAGGAACCAGCACCCCTCGGCCACGCCGAACAGACCAGGACCCTCACCCCCAACCCACCACCACCGTCCCAGCCTGAGGGTCATCGGCAGACCAATGACGAGGATGATCAATCCTTTATAGATTTGTTAACGCGGGGCTATAGAAAGGGTTATTATTTTGGATTATTAGTTTCTTTAATATTAGATTTTATTTTGTATGATGTATGCACTCTATCAAAACAATTTACTTTTATTTATGAATTTCATTTATTGTTTAAAATTATTATTCATTTATCATAATATAGTCTAAATTATAATTAATATAAAAAATAACTAATGTTTATATTAATTTTGAATTTTATATTAAATATTAAATAATTAATTAAAAATAATTAATATTTTAAATAATTAATTAATAAAAAATTAGTTAATTAAATTATTTAGTTTTATAAAAATGTGTTGCAATTTGCGACGGCCATGCCGTCGCTACTTTATGTTGATTTGTGACGGTCAGGCCGTCGCTAATTTCTATAATTTGTGAGGGTCAGGCCGTCGCAAATTTCCTATAATTTGTGACGGATAGGCCGTCGCTAATTAGCGACGGTCATTTTAAAAAACCGTTAGAAAGCGTTTGCGACGACCCAATATGTGACGGATTTATGACCGTCGCAAATCCGTCAGAAACATGTGTTTTGTGACGGATTTAAGCTGTTTGCGACGACCTTTGGCCCTCGCTAAATTCGATTTTTCTTGTAGTGACGTCCGCCGGTACATCTTTCCAATTATCAATAAGTATAATAGGCTTGCTTCTAGCAAGGGTCCCCACAAAACTGATAAATTGCTCTGTCATTGGCCCAATAGGATTGAGGTTATTATCAAAGTCGATTCTTATCTTTTGATTTGAACCATGGTTGGCAGTCAAATTCCTCATTCGTGTGGCACGTCTACCTTTTCTACCCGTAGACGGGGTCTCTGACCCACTACATGAATGAGGGATATCCTCAGGATCAGCCATGTATACCTCTTTAAACAAAAAAAAAACTTGTCAGTAGGTCAGGATAAATATCAAACATAACTTATAAATATCAGTCAACGTACGTAAACATAACTTATAAATATCAACGTAAACATATAATATGACTTTAAACATAACTCAAGATAAACTTACATTGTGGTCAATTAGTAAAGTTCTCCCATAACCCTTCTTGGTGATCATTACGAGTAGCATGTACATCATCCACTTCATTTTCCTCATTGAAATTAGGCAACCGTGTTGAGAAAGAAGGAGTATCAGAAATATCAAGAGTTGAATCTTGATTTCCCTCACCACCATTATACATGTTTTTTCCCTGGAGAACCACTGACCACCTTTTGTTAGAAGGATCACGGATATAAAACACTTGTTTTGCTTGGGATGCCATGATGAAAGGCTCTTCTTTATTACCTACCTTATTAAGGTCCACCAATTTGAATCCTAACTCATCGGTTTGCACACCATTGTTACTGTCGACCCACTGACATTTAAAAACAGGTACTCTAAACTTCGTGTAATCAACCTCCCATATCTCTTCAATGATTCCAAAGTATGAAATGAATGCCATAACAGGGTTTTTATCTTTCGAACTAGAGAAATACATGGACTCAGTGAAGACCATAACCCCACTGTTTTGCATAAGACTTTTGTCATCCTGGGACTTTGTATAGAAGGAAAACTTATTGATATCATACCCACTCCAGCATATGACATCAAAGTTAGGCCCCTGTGCTAGCCATTTTAGTGTATCAGAAGCAATACCATCCTTTGCAATTTTTTCTTTAAACCAGTTCAAGAAAGTCTTGTTATGCTTGTTCAAACACCATTTTTCATTCTTTCTAGGGTAAGTTTCATTGATGATGCTTTTGTGCTCACATAAGTATGGTTCAACCTCATCAGTGTTATTCAATATATACAAATGTGCTTGAAGCACTTCCTCCCGATCCATGCTCTTAACAGTGATACCTCGTGTACCCTTACCATCATATCTTCCTTCGTGACGAGACTTCGGAATCCCTACAGGTTCCGCTTCTGACATGTAGTCCATACAAAACTCAATAGCTTCTTCTGCAACATACCTTTCAACAATAGATGCTTCAGGACGGTGTGGATTCTTCATATATACTTTCAAGATCTTCATGTATCTTTCAACCGGGTACATCCACCTTAAATAAACGGGGCCGCACAATCTAATCTCCCTCACTAGATGAACAATCAAATGAACCATGATGTCAAAAAATGAAGGTGGAAAATACATCTCCAATTGGCACAAGATAATGGCTGCCTCATTTTCCAAGTCATCCAACTTTTTAGTGTCAATGACCTTGCTACATATAGCTTTGAAGAATAAGCATAACCTAGTAATGGCATGTCTGACTTTTTTAGGCAAGATGTCACGAATGGCAACCGGTAGTAGTTGTTGCATCAAGACATGACAATCATGAGACTTTAAGCCAACTAATTTGAGATCTTTCATTGAGACAAGTTTTTTGATATTTGAAGAGTAACCTTGTGGCACTTTGACTCCTCGTAGACATTCACAAAAACTTCTTTTCTCTTTTTTTGATAAAGTATGACATGCTGGGGGAAAATAAGTATTCTTATCCCCCACTTTATGTGGAGCTAACTGCTCTCGTATACCCATCGCAACTAGATCCAGACGAGCATTCACACCATGCTTTGTCTTGCCTTGAATGTTGAGAAGCATTCCGATTAAACTGTCACACACATTTTTCTCCATATGCATCACATCAATACAATGTCTTACATCAAGCTTGCACCAGTATGGAAGATCAAAGAAGATCGACCTCTTCTTCCATATGTTCTTCTCGGTAGCCTTCTTCAATCAAGGGACTCAGATAAACATCAATATCATTTCATGACTATTTAGGACCCGAAATCATCATACTTAACATAATGTATTTGCGCTTCATGCACAACCAAGGAGATAGGTTGTAAATTACCAGGAGAACAGGCCATGAACTATGAATACTACTTAAGTTTCCATATGGATTCATTCCATTAGTAGCAAGTCCAAGCATGAGGTTTCTGGGCTCATTGCCGAAATCCGGAAACAAACTATCAATTCTCTTCCATTTCAAAGAATCGGCCGGATGGCGAAGCTATCCATCACACTTCCTCTCATCTGCATGCCATCTAATGTTCTTTGCGTCATTTACATTAGCAAACAATCGCTTGAACCGCAGAATCACTGGAAGATACCATAACACCTTCGCAGGAGGACCTTTGGTGACCACATCACAAATAGAATCACCATCCTTCACTTTGTAGCGTGATACCCCACACTTGGGGCACTTGTGCATCTCTTCAAACTCTTTCCTGTACAATATGCAATCATTGGGGAAAGCGTGTATTTTCTTATACTCCATACCCATCGGACACAATATCTTCTTCGCCTCATAGTTTCGAGATGGCAATGTGTTACCTTCTAGAAGCATGTCTTTCAACAACTCAAACAATTCGGTAAAGCTTTTATCGCTCCACCCATTTCTCGCCTTCAAATTGAACAATCTTAACACTGCTGACAACCGTGTGAAATTAGTGCACCCCGGATACAAAGCCACTTCTGCATCACCGCACAAAGTATCATAAACATGTGCGCGCCGAAAAGACTCTTGCCCAACATCACGGATCATGTCCTCTACTCCATCGTCCATATCCACGTCATCAACTTCCTCTCTATCCGACACCCTCGGCCTGTCTAACGATTCACCATGACATATCCATGTTGTATAACTCTTGCAAATCCACTCACAAATAAGATGATCACGTATCTCCTCAGCTTCTAGTCGTATCTCATTCAAACAGTTAACATAAGGACAATAAAACCTTCCGTTACCACTATCAGGAGCATTTGTTTTTGCAAACTGTAGAAAATCTTCTACTCCATTCTCATACTCATCACTTGTCCGTCTAGAATTCATCCAACCGTGATCCATGACTAAAACCAATAACTTCGTACTTAGTCCAACATATTCATCAACCACTTCTTATGACAGGGTATGACCCTATCCCATTCGAGAAGAAACTTTTTCAACATTCGGTTAACAGTTAGTCCTTAACTCTCATGCTCATACTCGACGAAATTTCGGCAGCATTTCCCTTCGGTCTCCGACGTACACGACTTGAACGCGATGACATCCACCACGATAAAGTATGCACCCAGAGAACGAAAGGAATAACTATTTTAACTGAATGAAGAAATTTTTTTCCCCAAACTGTCCAACTTTGGACAATTCAAGATCCAATACAATGAGCGGTACATTAAGCACGTACACGTGTGCTCATTAGTGCTGCATCTCAAATGGGAAACTAAGGCTTTACTAATTATTGTGGGTATATTCTCGGATCAAATAAATTTTCAAGCAAATACATTAAAACTCCAATGAAAGCTTTTCAACCAAAATGATGGAAATCAAACCTTACTTTGTAATTTTCCAATGTAAAGCGGCTATCTGCTGGTATAACTCCTTTCTTGTATTTTCATGTCAGCACACCACATGCAAGTGGACTCCAAGTGGTCAAACCCAAGCCATAGTTACAGGTTTGATTTGGATCTGAAAAAATAACATTGCCTCATCATAAACCAAATGACTTGACAAAACCCTTGAAAGTATAATCTTAAATGCTTCTCTCCATGAATCTCAACTCTTAATTTCCCAGCATCCATACACAAGATGATATAAAATACAAAATTGGTAAAACTACTATGGGCAAGAAGCTCTTACCTTTTGTATCCAAGGATTGTGCCCCTCACGTAGAATCTAAAATCAAAGCATGAAAAATACAGTGTTAGCTTATTTAAGACCAAAAGATCATATAAGAAAATGAGTAGCGAATAGCTATGGTTATTCAGGCAGGAAGCAAAGAACATGAAGAAAAAAAAACTAAATCCATCAGGACATCACATATATTTAATCAAAAACTATATAGATCCTTTATTCTCCTTAAGAAAACACAAAGTTTCCCTTCTTTCCATGTATTTTTGGTGCATATTGCAGTGATACCTGGCACTTCCTTTCATTAGACCATGTGGCATAAAAATAGCAATAATCCTCATTGACCCATTTTATCAAGCACTTGGTGTGCATCATAGACCTTTTCAACAACCAAGCATGTGATGTTAATCCTTCCCCAAAAAACATAATGAATCAAGGAAGCCTATACACATAATGTCAAGTATAAACAAACGTGTCACCAAGGCCTGATTGATAATGATATATGGTTAGATAACTCGTGAAAAACTCTATGCTTTACATGAGTTCTAGAAATGCAACAAAAGTAAAGCAAGGTAAAAAAACACACGAGATAAAGAACAGGCCGTGACCGTGTTAGTTTATGGGTGTAATATGAAATTATGGAAGAGTTTAATAATTTATGGTTAAATCACCAACTTAGTCATCAAGGTATTCTCAACATACAAATTATTGAAGAGTTATTAGTTTTTACAAATTTGCATCTGCTGCATGCAGAATTATAGATTCTAAGGGTATAAATGCATACAAAATGATTCATCCAAGAGGTATACATAAAAATGAGTTGCAGGACAGTTCCATTGTAAGAGTCTCGTGTTCTTGCATCTGTAATGTGTGCATTGTGAGTACTGTAATGAGTATAATCTACTAGTTACAAGCACATTATTCTAGGCCACAAACAAACAACACAATCTGCTAAAGAACTCAATCAAAATAATAATAAAAAGAAAATTAATTATTAAAGATAAACAATGTTATCTTCTCTATTTGAACCTGTGCATTAGCAAACCTCAAGCATTGCATCAAAGACATGAGGTGCAACTTCTACACTTGCACATTTTCCAATTTGCATAGATATATATATCAACTAAAGAGGTGGTCACAAAGACATTCATGTGCAAACCACTCTCACTCATATACCTATCTATCCATTTTCCATTCACTATATCCCCCAACGTTTGTACATGCATATAAAACATGAATAAGAAGAGTAAAACTATCTCCAACAACCCTCTAAACAAATCAATACCTTCTTTATAATTCCCAGACTCAATATACCCACAAATGATGGCAGTCCAAGAAACAACTTTTTTTCAGGAATATCATAAAACAACTTTTGTGCATCCTGTAAGTACCTGCATTTCGAATATAAACAAACAAAACTAGTCTTAACAAACATGTCACAATCGAAACCAGTCATAATCAAGAGGGAACGAAGGTTTATACCCAGTTGGAATTGCAAGGCCTAGCACAAGCCTTGAGAACAAAAAGGGAAAGTGAAGTTATCTAGTCCCAAAGTCGTGGTCTGACTCACTCACACGAATAAGAATCAAAGAAGGAAATAGGTGACAAAGGAGTAACGAAGGATGGCGCAGTCGAAGGAGACGAACATGGTTCACTCACCGCAGTCGAAGGAGGCGAACATGCAGTGTGGAGGAATTTAAGGATGGAGGTGGTGCCCGGTAATGGAAGAGCAGAGTAAAAACAAAGGAAAAGGGCGCATGACAGATGGAGGGAATGAAAATAGAAACAAATAGTAAGGCTTTGTCAAATATTACACATCGGTTGTCCAAGAACCGATGTGGTTAGTCATATTTCACATCGGTTCTCTAGTAATCGATGTAGAAACTTACGATTTAATTTAAAATTTCATTTTTTTTAATTTTTGACATCGGTTATGTATAAACCGATGTGGTTAATATATATTAGACATTGGTTCAATAGGAACCGATGTGGAAAGATAAAATTTTAAATTTTTTTGTTTTAATTTTATACATCGGTTATAATACAACCGATGTGGTTAGTCTATATATTAGACATCGGTTCTAAAGAAGTGATGTGGAAAGATAAAGATTTTAAATTTTAAATTTTTTTGTTTTAATTTTAGACATCGGTTAAAATACAACCGATGTGGAAAATATTCACACATCGGTTATTTATGAAACCGATGTGGAATCATTTGCTTTTAATTTCAAAAATGTCACCGCCTCGTTTTACACATTGGTTTTGTAGAAACCTATGTGGAATCTCCGATGTTAAAAGTATATTTTGCACTAGTGCTTCTAGGGGTGTTCATATCCAAACCGATTCAAAAGAAAACCGAAAATCAATCCAAAACAATCAAAAACCGAATAAAAGCGATATTTATTTTTATTATTGTAATATTTTTTTCCAACTGTGCATGTCACATGGAGCCATGTGGCGACCATTTGCCACGTATGCGTTTTATGTTAGTTTTTTACAACTTGATGGAGGGATGACAATTGCAATGTTTGAAAAGTGTGAGGACTAAAATCGTTCAGAAAAAAATAGAGGGACACTTTTTTCCAAGTTTAAAATCTTGAGGGACTAAAAATTCATTTTAGCCTTATTTTTAATATTTTTTGGTTCCAGCTGTGCATGCCACGTGGCAAACCGTTTGCCATGTATACATTTTCCCTTAGTTTTTTAACGGTAACTTGATAGAGGGATGAAAATTGCAAGGTTTGAAAACTACGAAGACTAAAACCGCTCAAAATAAAAGTATAGAGACGAATTTCGCCAAAGTGAAAATTTTGAGAGACTAAAAGTGCATTTTATCCTATATATTTTCATGAAAGCTATTGGGTTGCATCTTAATTTCATGTTAACTTACTTTGAATGGTTTAAAATTATGCACCTTTTTCATATAATTTGTACAAATACATTTTTCCCCTTAATTTTGAAGTGAAAGAAACAAAACTCATTTGTTTTCTTGGTCTTATGATATTTTTCCACACTTTTTAATTAGATGTAGGACTAATTTTTGCTTGGTTACTAAGACAGTAAGGCTATCCCTCTCCACAAGTATAAATCTTTTTGTACCAAAATAAATATTCCAGATAATTGGGTATATTTAATGTTAAATTAATCATCACTTGAAACTGAAATTCAAAGGAATCCCTGAACTCCATTACACGAGAAAGCCAAAGGAAGACTAGCAAAGAACAATATTCCAAGCGAAAAACATTTGCTTTAGGGAGCCTTCTGGGAAGCCAACTACAAAACACTCTTAACCAAGCCAAAAAGATCAAAGCAGAATTAGACCTTAAAAACCAGCAGAGACAGACTGTCATATACAATCTCTGAAGACATACAATCAGTTAAAACAAATCCCAACAATCCGTAACCCCCAGATATTACACTAAACAATGAGGATCTGCTGTCTCATTTTGGTGTATCATACTCTATCCCTATCCATATCTAGCTACATAAGTTGAAAATTCGTGTAATTTTAAAAAGTTATAATATGTACTATGTATTAAGATATGATTGGTAGGGATCGAGTGTGATACAATAAAATAGGATAACGGATCCTCATTCAGCACCAAAGGACTAATATCACACAGCTGAAAACATTGGAGTACGTCACTGCTTATATCTGTTTATACTAAGCAGAAAATATTTATAAGCAAACGGATACAATAGAAGAAGGAAGGAAACTGTCTAAGCTCCGCACGCAGGGTTAGGTGTCCAATATTCATTATGGGTGTCTACCAGGGGTCCCGCGTACAACTGGGAGGGACTTTACCGGGCAATCTTTTATACGACCGCCTGCACGATTACAAGGATCCTCTCTGCCATAAAATTAACAAGCCAGACACCCATCTATTTAAATAAGTGTGAAATACAACAATGGTAAATGAACGTTATAATTACCTTAAACAGAAAGCTATATTGGATGGATGAGAAGCAGCATCACATTTAGTTTATGCTTATGGGTAATAACTAAATCAACAAATTCCCAACTCATATAATAATGTGAAATACAAGTTAGTTTCCTATAGTTAGCAACAACAATGGAGGGATGGATGAGAAGCAGCGCCAGGAAGAAAAGGCATTGAAGAAACCAAAGAAGCTTCATATCTGCTCTTACTTGGGTTCAATGTTGTGCCTTATTTATATACCCTCGCCCCTGGGCACTGTCTGGACGAACACACCCTCTCAACAATTGTCTTCTTCTGGTTTGAAACTTTAGTCTTTTCTCATAAAGTACAGGTTGCAGCTGGTTATCACTACTCCAAAACCTTATTGGTGAGTGGAAAGGGTTTCCTTTAATTGAGGACTTGAGGTCTCCCCTTTAATCATATAATATATACTGCACCGTCACCTTTCAAGTTTAAAGTTACATGTTTGATTCTGTATTGGATTCTAATTGCTCACCCCCTTTTTCACGTTTTTTTCCTTGGTACAGCAAGACAAGTGCATTCATATGCTTGGTAGTTGGTAGTGGACCGTGATTTATTTTCTCCAACATTCTAGTTCTATATTTGAAATTAAGGTTACCCTTGTTCAACAACTCATCAGGTTCTTGCGAAATTACATCTGAATGACAACGTGTTCCTTTATACGTTAGGCGAGTCATTGCATATATTGCATTGTATGATCTGTCTCATCTCTGAAATAGATGTAGCTTATTCGAATTGCTTTATAAAACATGTTTGATAAAATCACAAAAGTAGTATGATTGTTTAGTAAATAAACTTATCTTATCGGTTTATAAATTTTTTATAAGCTATTTTATAATTTTATTTATAGATTATTATAAATTTTCTATCATTTTTATCTTTTATTAATTATTTTTAACGAATTTTCTAATTTACCTCATAAAATAAAATTTATATAAAAGAATCATACAAACATGTATTGTCATTTATGTTCCAACAATTGCTCGGCCCATTCGCCTTCGAGCCCTAAATTCAAATGAAGGTTTATTCCCGGTGTTCTGACATGGATCGATGAGTCCTCAACCCAACTAATTCCCAACTCAAGGAGCAGAGATGGACACACTGACCGTCCAACACACTTTTCAATAGATGAATATCATGTAGGGTCATGAATTTCATGTAGGACCCAATTTATTTAGTATTTTTTTTATAGTGGTTGACCTTCTATGAAATTCATCCAATAATCAAGAGGCTGTTGGAGATAGTATTAAAAAGAGTGTATTATTTGCATTTCTCTTGGAGACTTTTTCTTAGTAAAGAACCCCCAGTAGTAGATAATACTACAAATCTTGTGTGTATGCATGCATAAGGTGCATGATGCACTCCGTGAAATACTCGATTTTCCCTGTAAAATATATCTTTTTATTTTTATTTTATTTTTATTTTCAAAATCCACCCCTGCCCCCAACCCCTCACCCCTACAAACCCCAATCACTACTCACTGTTGTCATCGTCAATACCGCCACTCATCGTTACACCACAACCTCCACCTACCCCCACCCCATTTTTTGGCCATATCTTTATGGGCTGACAACGATGGTGGTGGTTTTCGTCGGAACCAATAAAAAATGGTGATGGCTCTCCACCACCGTCACTGGACGTCAGCCTTCCAGTACTTCTGCTCGTGATGGTGCTTGAACTCTCTCCATCTCCAGATTCATCAACCTCAATTCACTATCAAATGATCCCTCAAGCCACTACACGTTTCATATATCATTGTCGTTCCAAGCTTTCACCGTCAACCCAAAATGCAGCCTTAGACTCGAGCCTCTACCACAAGCATCAATAAATGATGGCACCCAACCCCTGATCGTCGAATCTAGTTCGGGGCCACCGGATCGATCTAGTTCTGGGTGGTCTAACGGTGAATGTGGGGCTCGTGCAGTGGTTTTGTTGGCAGTCATGGATGGAAGTTTGGAAGAGACACGATCTGGTGCGGCTCAAGGTGGAGGCATTGCAGCAACTGTGAGTATGCAATGGAGGTTGGGTGGTGCGTAAGGAGACTTGACGAAGATCAGATCTGCGGTCGTTTAAGAGGAATTGCATGCAAGTCCGCGAAGCGGGGAGAACGGGGCCGCCGGATCGATCTAGTTCTGGGTGCCCCAATCGTGATTGCTGGTGAATGCAGGGTCCGTGCAGTGGTCTTTGTTGGCAGTCATGGATGTAAGCTCGAAAGAGACACGATATGGTGTGGTTCAAGGTGGAGGCACTGCGGCAACTGTGAGTATGTAATGGAGGTTGGGTGATGCGTAAGGAGGCTCGACGAAGGTCGGATTTGCGGTGGTTTGAGAAGAATTGTGTGCAGGTTCGCACGACGGGGAGAACGGTTGTTGGTCGGTGCTTGTCCGGTGGTGGCACGACAGACGGTTAGGCTTGATGGAAATTTCCTCTAGCTAGAATGGTGTGGGGTGACTAGTTCTGCCGACGGTGGGTGGGGTGGGATGGTAGGGACAAAGTTGTAACTTTCAATTTTTATGGTTTCTTGTTAAACTATTATCCACTTTTAATCTCGACCGTTGATATGTTTTTTAATAAAATCAATGGTCAAAATGATAAGGTGTAGCCTGCACTGAAGGCATGGAGGTGCATGGTACACTACAAGAAAGTAACGAATCATCGACGCCGAATGATGCATAAAGCAAGTCTTCTGTGGGAAATTCTGTCATTTATCGATGGAAAAAGTCATCGGAAAGTGGCATTTTGAAAAGTCACGGACATTTCCGACGGAAAGACCGTCAGAACCTTTACCGACGGGAATTCGGTCGGTATGTCCGTCGGAGACCTTGGCACGAAAAAAAGGCGGGAACATTTACCGATGGAAATTTCCGTCAGTAAAATATCTTGTATTTACCGATGGAATTTCCGTCGAAAATTTGAATTCGTCAATAGTTACTGACGGCCTAGTCCGTCGTTAACTTTCTAATATATGCTGAAAACGGTTCCCTCCCCCCTCACTTCTGCAAACCCTTTTTCTCTCATCTCTCCCCGCTCTCCTCACCGGCGACCCGAGTCGCGGCGCGACCTCCCACTCCTCTCCGACCACCCAAAACCCACACCCACCACCTAGGCCTTTCCCCTTTCTCTTCTTCTTCTTTTCTCCTTCTCTCCCTCTCTTCTCTTTCTCTTTTCCCTCTTTCTTCTCCACCCGAGACCACAACCGTGCGCCACCACTGCCGCCACCTTCTCCGTCGCAGGCCACCACGGTGAGTTAAGCAGTCACCTTCTCCTCTAACTCTCTTCTCCCCACCACCGCGAAAACCCTCCACCCTCTTCGTGTCTTTGCCGCCGCCGGCCACCCACCACCAGCGCCCCCCCTCCCCACCTGCTCTATTCCCTCCCTGTCTCTGTTCCTCCTATAGTGCGGGAACGACCCTCATCTTCACGGTTCTGCCTCCACCAGACCGACTCAGACCACCGCACGCCGTCCCCTACAGCTCCACTCCCTCGTCGGTTCTGCCACCCGCACCACCCATGTGAGCCACCTCCAACCTCTTCCTCTCTACCTCCTCCTCATTGATTTTTATTTTTCATGCTTTGTTTTAATATTTTTTTTTGGTTTATACTGTATGGTCTGTTTGATTTCTGAATACATTTCATATATTCATTTTCAATTTTCATTTCTGGCAACTCATTTTTTTTCTTATTTCTATTTTTAATAAAAATATGTTTGGTTAATATATCTAAAAGTTTGTTATTTCTATTTTCAAACAGACTGTTAGGTTTAGTAATGTTGTAGGGTGGGTAGTTGTTTGGACCAGGTTTGGTAATTTTCATTTGTAAGGTGCAGCAGTCGAATTGGGGATGGAGTTAGTGTTCAACTTTGTAGCTTGATATGGCTTTAGGTTGAAAATATACCTCTTGGTTTTTTTCCAGTTCTTGGTTGTAATTATCACTTGTGTAAAAAGGTTGGAGTACCCTTTTTACTCAATTAATACAATCTTTGCTTATAAAAAAAATACATAGGTTTTTGTATATGAAAATAAGAAATGGTAGGAAATGTTCAACGTAAACAGGCTCGTAGGTTTTTGTATATTGTCTAATATGAAAATGGTTTGATTTTTGGTTTTAGTTTTCTGTTTGTTGAGTGCTGCCGAGGTTGACAACGCCACCATCGCTAGTGGCTCACACTTTCTTGGGCTGCTAGAGGTACTAGGGATTTTTTATTTTGAGATATTTAAATTGTTCAGTGCATGCTAAGAAATTGTGTAAATTAATTTGTGTAATTAGTTGTAATTTCTATATGTATGTCTAATTGTATATATGGGTGTATTTGTTGATATATCTGTCTAGCTTGTAATTAAATTTTGTATCTTAGTTGTAAAATTGTTTTGTTTGAAACAATTTGTAAAGTTATTAATGTATTGTTTGGGTTAATTGTGTAAATTAATTAATGAATTTACTGAATAATATAAATTCATAAGGACAAAATTTAGTGTAGCTAGGATTAGTTAACCGGTAAAATAGTTTTCCTCCTATATATATATATATATATATATATATATATATATATATATATATATATATATATATATACACACACACACACATGCATACGTGATGGAGCTGTCAGTAGCGGTGGTGATCGATTAAGCGTAAGCAATATCGTTTGTACGTACATTAGCTTGAATTAATCAATAAATTAATAACATAATAATTAGTAATTAGTTTTTTTAAAGAATAAATAATAATTAATTAAGAAGTTAATTAAATCATTAATTTAAAAATAAATTTTAAAAATTAATTAATTATGTCATAAGAAATAATGCCAATTAGATTTGAACTAGGAATTTGTGTTAGACTTCATAAAATTTGACAAATATTTAACGGTTAAAAAAAAACTAAATATTATTAATCGATAATTATAATATGATATTTTGATTAGTAAGTAGTAATAAAAATAAAATTATAAAGAGATTAAACATTTTTTATATAATTAGAGAATTTATAATACCAATTAGTGTAATTAGTAGTTGATTCTTTATGTTCACTAGACATACTTTAATCGTTAATGCAGTTGTTTTAATTATCTGAAATCTATCAGATATACTTTAATTAATGTTTATTTTGTCATGATAGTTCTATTAATGCAAACCACATGTTGCGTGGTGAAAGGCGTCGGGCTATCAGATGGATTATTCCTAGCGTGAGATATTTATTAGTTCAAATGCATCAAATGCAGTGGGTATAATTATTGATTTCTATTTAATTCCTCATATTCTAATTGGGTTTCATTTGTACGTAGTCACGTATACAACATGGATCATGGGAATGTGGATACTATGTGATGTAGTGGATGTTGGAAATTATCTCCTCCAGGATCACTGAAAAATGGCACGAGGTAAATGTTAATTGGTAACAATTAGAAGTAACAGTTATAGATTCGTTATATGTTTTATGTTAGTTTATTACTTAAAAGATATAATCTTTTGTCCAATTAAACTTGCAGATATTCAACAATCCAACTCCATTATCTGATTCTGACATCAACAACATAAGGAGGCATTGGGCAACTTTCTTTCTTGAAGTGTACCAACCATAGTTTGTATATATGTAGTTAGTTTAAAAACTTATCATGTACTAGCTATAGTGTACTTTTGACTGGTCATATGTACTTTGATATGAAATCTATAATATGTCATGTAGCTTTTTGGTTTCTAATTATCTTTGTTGTCTGAATGTAATTGAACGTACATATGTATTGTTCGTAATAAATTCAGTATATATTAATTTAGTGTGTTTTTGTTGTACAAAAGTGATTGTGTTGAGAGTATTTAGAGTATGTTATTCTGGTATTTATCTGCATTACTGAAACAGATGAAAGAAATGATAGAAATGTAAAAAACAGTTTTTAAAAAAAATTAGACTTTACACATCGGTTTTAAAAAAACCGATGTGGAAAGTGAAATTTCCACATCTGTTTTCATGAAAACCGATGTGTAAATTGAAATTTTCACATCGGTTACCGATGTGTAAAGTTTAATTTCCACATCACTTTTCTTAAAACCGATGTGGAAAGTGATATTTCCAATACCAATTGACAAATGAACTTTCCACATCGATTTATGTAAAAACCGCTGTTAAAAATGTACTTTAAACATCGGTTTTAAAACCGATGTGAAAAGTGACAATAAACCACATCGGTCTTTTCAACATCAGTTTGAAAACCGATGTAAAAAGCCAAAAATAACCGATGTGGAATCCCTTTTCTGCACTAGTGGTTTGTCAATTTTTGATGTCCTTACGCACTTTACATTTCAAAGTGCGGAGAATAATTAATTTATCAAAATTGCATGTATCCTATGAACTTGAATTTCAAGTACAAAGGGAAAATTTGTCATGTTACTTAAAGTTTTTTTTAGAGTACAATTATTATACGTAATTGAGAAAAACTGTAGTTTCCCGTTCAAGGTTCAATATTATTGAGCATGTGTACTCGTGGTCATGGTATCGCTCATTTTATTGAATCTTGAATTGTCCAATTGGGACAGCTTGGGAAGAAACTTTTTCTCCACTGATATACTAGTTACTCGATGATTCTCATTTGTAAAATAATTGATTAAATTTTGGGTCGAAGCATTTCCTTTTGTTCTCCGGGTCCATGCTTGATTGTGGGATTTCATCGCGGTCTAGTCGTGTACTTGGAGACCGATGGGAGATGCTGCCGAAATTTCGTCAGCTATAAGACATGAGAAGTGATGACTAACTAGTATAATACGGTGGTGAAAAAGTTTTTCCTCGAATGGGATAGGGCCAAACCTTTTGTGGAAAGGGAGCGATTCGGGGTTATAGTATCATGTTTAAAAATACGTCAATTTATTTGCAAATGCAGAAGGATGACATATTATCCCTCGAACCGTAGTTGGGTGTATGATAGGAACGAGTCTGGGAGACGACTTCTGAAACAATCATTTGTAGCTGGAGTTGAGGAGTTTATATCGAAATCAAGACAACATTGTGATTATGCCGAAGAGTGAGGGATTAGATGTTCGTGCACAAAGTGCAACTGTATGGCAGTTTTGAGTGATGATGACGTGAAGTTACACCTATACCGACGTGGGTTCAAGCCTAATTATTGGATATGGACTGATCATGGTGAGGAGTTGCCGGACATTGATTTGAATGAAGTCGGTGGTGAAGATCTTGAAATGGGTCCATCAGGCAGTGGCTACCACGATGAATATGTCGAACAACTCCAGTCAATGCATATGATGGTCGATGATTGTCTTGGGCAACATGGGAATTTTGAGGCGGATGAGTTTGATGACATGGAAGAGTCTCCTAATGAATCGGTGCAGAGATTCTACAATCTATTGTTAGAGACAAATAAGCCATTGTTTGAAGGGGCCTCAGATTCAAAATTATCAATTTGTGTTAGGCTTCTAGTTTGCAAGTCCAATTGGAATGTCCCATAGTAGTGTTTGGAGTTCTTTGTAAAATGCTTCAAGATGTGACACCTTTCAAAGAGTTGTTGCCAAAAAGTTATTTTGATGCAAAGCGGTTGGTGTCGAAACTAGGCTTGGGGGCTAAGAGGATTGATTGTTGTCCAAATGGGTGCATGCTATATTATGGTAGTCAGTCTGCCACAAATGACAGTGCGTTGGAAGAATGTAAATTTTGTCAGACACCCAGGGACAGCATTTAAAGTAGTGACCATAGTAAGAGGAAACCAGTTCATGCGAAGGCAATGTTCTATCTGCCAATAATTCCAAGGTTGCAGAGACTGTTTGCATCAACGCAAACTGCCGAACAAATGAGGTGGCATAATGAAAATAGAAGAATTTCGGGCGTCATACGCCACCCTTCTGATGGTGAATCTTGGAAGCACTTCGATCAGGTTCATCCTGATTTTGCAGCAGATCCTCGGAATGTGAGACTTGGGCTGTGTTCAGATGGTTTTACCCCGTACATTCAGGCATCAGCCTCGCCATATTCATGTTGGCTAGTGATTGTTACACCGTACAATCTTCCCCCCCGAGATGTGCATGTCAAAACCATAGATGTTTTTGACTTGTCTCATACCGGGACCATCTAATCCGAAGGCTGGGATAGATGTATATTTGCAGCCTCTGATCGATGATCTGAAGAAGTTGTGGGATGGTGTGTTAACTTATGACGTTTCAAAGAAGCGAAACTTTATGATGAGGGGATCACTGATGTGGACTATCAATGATTTTCCTGCATATGGCATGCTCTCTGGTTGGGCTACCCACGGTAAGTTGGCGTGCCCGTATTGCATGGAACATGGAAAGGCTTTTACCCTTAGATATGGTGGCAAAAGTTCATGGTTTGATTCTCATCGTCGGTTCTTAGATCCCGACCATCCCTTCCGAAGAAACGCCCGAGCATTCAAAAAGAATCAGACAGAAGAGGAAGGTCCACCGTCTTTGTTGACTCCTGAACAAATATGGGGTCGGGTTAGGGATCTTCCTAAAGTCACTGAAGCCGGTGTGTCAAAATTACCGAGGTATGGAGAATGGCATAACTGGACAAAACAAAGTATTTTCTTGGGAACTACCATATTGGAAGGATAATCTGTTAAGACATAGCCTTGATGTGATGCATATTGAGAAGAATTTCTTTGACAACATTTTTAACACGGTTATGAATGTGTCTGGCAAGACGAAGGACAATGAGAAGGCACAGATGGGCATAGCTCTATACTGTAGATGAAAGGATTTGGAGCTGAAGCCGTAGCCTAATGGAAAAATGGTCAAACCAAAAGCTTGTTACACTCTAACCGCCGATGAAGCGAAGTCAATTTGTTGGTGGTTAAAAGACCTTAGGACCCCTGATGGTTATTCCTCTAATTTGGCACGATGTGCTGATGTAAGAACAGGGAGGCTTCATGGGATGAAAAGTCATGATTGTCATTTATTCATGGAGTGTTTTCTTCCTATTGCTTTCGGCTCGCTGCCCCGGCATGTTTCGAACCCGCTTACAGAAATCAGTCATTTCTTTAAAGATATATGCTCTGCAACTTTAAGAGCGGATGGTCTGATGAAGATGGAAGAAAACATTCCAATAATTCTGTGCAAGATGGAGAGGGTTTTTCCCCCAGGATTTTTTGACTCAATGGAACATCTCCCTATCCATCTTGCATGTGAAGCGAGCCTTGGTGGACCAGTATAATATAGGTGGATGTATTCGTTTGAAAGGCAATTTAATTATATTTTGACATTTAAATAATTAGCGACCATTGAATAATGTCTTGTCAACGATGTTTTTTATTACTTAGATTCATGGGCGACTCTAAACGATCAGTTAAAAACAAGGCTAGGGTGGAAGGATCAATTTGTGCGTCTTACTTACTCCGTGAGACAACCTATTTCTGTTCCCACTATTTCAACAACTTTATGTTGGCACCAAGACATGTTAGGAATGAGGTAGATGCTGATAATGCAGGGTATCCTTATATGCTATCCGTATTTAACCTTCCCGGCCGTCATCTTTGGCAAGGAGCTTACTTTCTTGGTTAAGCGATGAGGAGTATGCATCGGCCTATGTACATGTCTTGATAAATTGAGAGGTGAAACCATACCATGAGTAAGTCTTAACGACCTATTTTTGAAATAATGTATCACATGTTATTATAATTTCTCCTTTAACACATAGTACACATTTATTTGTCAGTGTGTTCCTTCAAATTAATCAATTTAGTGAACAAGATGGTTCTGCTCGTACACATGCAGATTTTCCTGAATGGTTCAAGCAACAAGTGTAATATGACGATGCATACACTATGTTAAGCTTAATTTTGCCTCTTGAAAAAAGTAATTATTTAATATGACTTACCTTTTCGTAGGTGTATCAACAACCGTTAAGCGTGACTAATCAACACTTGAGAGATTTAGCGTATGAGCCCTATAGCTGTGTTATATCATGGCATACATACTTTGTTAATGGGTACAAATTCCACACAGATTAATGGAAAGTGGGCAAAAAGACAATTAATAGCGGGGTTGTCGTACAGGGTGAAGGTACCGGTGATTTTATAGGGTCATAAAACACATATACGAGCTACAATACAATACTACAACTTATCCTTAAAAAAGTAGTCTTATTTTATTTTAACTGGTTTGATCCATCGAGGACAGGCACAAAAGTGGATCCCAAGTATGGAACCGTGGACATTCGCATGGATAGAAGATATCAACAGTTTGATTCGTTTATAATTGTTCAAAATGCAAAACAAGTTTATTATGTCCCTTATCCAGCAATGAGAACAGACAAACGAGGTTGGTGTGTTGCAGTCACTACCAAGCCTAGGGGTCGCATAGAAATCGATGATGCAGAGGATGAGACGCCATTCCAAGCGGATGAATCATCACATGTCAATGAAGTAATTGAGGTCGAGCGTATTACTGGCATGTTGATATCTGCAAATGAAGGGGAAGAAGTGGTCATTGGTAATCAGGCATCCATGCATGCATCATCAGAGGAAGAAATCCAGAGTGATGACTCAATGCAAGAAGAAGAAGAGTCGGACTTACAATCAGATGACGATACCAAGTCTGGATAGGAAGTTTACTATTATGTTATTTTTATTGTATTTTAAATATTTGCTTATGAAATATAATGTAAGACTTGACAACTATTGTTCTATAAAAATACTTGCTTAGATTAGACTGTTAAATGTCGATTACTTATTGTTTTTACCCTGATTTGTAATTGTGCTATAAAAATATATATGTCAGTATCAAGAGGACAGCCGCCCCGCACCTACCCTATCACCACCTACAGGAGCCTCCCCCACCCATTCTACACCATCCCCCACCCATTCTATACCCTCACCGATCCATACTACATCATCCCCTACCCATACTACACTATCCCCGACCCACACTACCCCACCCTCCACCCATGTCCATACCTCCACTCGCTTTGCGCCACGACGCGCACTAGCTGGCTACTCACCGCCTCTACTGGACCCACACCACATCCACACCCAGCACCACCATCATCATCGACCGTGCCGTCCACACCCCCAGCATGATTATCATTTATGCTGACTCCTGGGATGATGCCACAGCCTGACACGACCATTCCATCCTCATCATCCGGGGCCGCATACGGTCACAACACGACGATACCATCATCATCGTTTGTGCAGGTGATCGCGGCGTGGGCCGAGGACTTGCCTGAATGGGCTAGGGTTCCCGCACCTGAGGATCGACCATGGATCCGTCCTGTTTCTGGATCGTAAGTTTGATTTAATTTAATGTTGTTTAAAAATAATTACTATTTAATAAGCATATATTTGTTGGTTGTCATATTGTTGATTTAATAAAATTATGAATTTTTCAGCTTCATCCCATCGAAAGTGGGATCGAAGCACGTTACCTTCGCCATCAAGGTGCAGTGTCATCGCTTATGGTCATCATTGGGGGTGATCCCCGGGGAGGATTGGGATCGTATTTTCAGACGATTCGGGGTAAGTTCTTGTTTATTAGTTCATGTAATTTTCCATTTATTTTATATATTCTTTTGTATAATGTTATTATTAATTTTTTCTTTGTTAACAGGAGCTTGTGCGCTGGTTACCGGAGCATACCTCAGAGGTACGTGCTAACTTTGACGACTGAGCAATTGCTCGACTGAGGGACATGCTCCGGGAGCGTAGGGAGAGCCGGGTATGTCCGGATTACATCGGGCCCAACATCTGGGCCCAACTGTGTGTGTACTGGGACACTCCGGCTTACAAGCTGCAGTGTGAACAGGTGAAGAGAAATCGGGCTTCCGAGAAGGGTGGGAGCATGCACACTGGTGGTTCTATTAGTCACATGCAACATGTCATTTACATGGTATGCATATATAAACAACATTAAATATAAACTGTATATTTTTATTAAAAATTTGTTTTATAACTAATTGATTTTATTGGTGTGTCGGTTGCAGGCAAGAGAGCTAGCTCGGTCCATTGATGTCCCCACGGTCTTTGAGCAGACACTTATTCACTCGGACACCGACGAGTTTGTTGATGAGAGGTCGAGGCAGACATTGGTGAGCTAAAATGTTTTTTTATATTTAAACTATTGGTAATTATTATATATATATATAGTTTAATACATATTGATTGTAATGTATTGATCGCAGGCGGAGTACAACGCCAGGTTTAGTCAGGTAGCATCTGAGGCTGCCTCCTGCTCTGGTGCCTCAGATCCTTCTCAACTGGACCCCACCGAGGTTGAGCGACTACAGACCCAGGCCTGGATGGATGTGGGGGGCGGGAAGAACAAGGGACGGATTTACGGTACTGCGACCCTAGCCAGGTCGATTCGTCGGGGGTCGACGCCGAGCATGACCATTAGTGAGCCTACATCCTCCGGCTCACGGTACACGAAGGAGGTGCATCGGCTGAGGCAGGAGGTGCAGCAATAAAGGGAGACGAACGAGTGCATCATGCAGCGGATGGAGACATTCTCTACGATCATGACCGTTGTGCTCGATTTCCTCCCACCAGACAGGCGCATCGCTCTACATAAGGTCCTCCATGCCACCCGGCCCTAGCCCCAGCCCTCCACTACTACTACTGATCCACCACCGCAGCCGTATGATGACGGTCTGTCTACTGAGCCGCAACTTGATGGTCATGTGATGCCGGCAGACTCCCCCCGATAGGACGACGATGACGGATATTATGGTGATGGGTATTATGATAGTTATAGGTGTAGTAGAGATTTGTAGATAGACGGATATTTTATTTATGGATTATATGTTGAGTTTGTTTTTATTTTTAATTAATTTTAATTTAATTGATTTTTAAATTTTATTTTTAATTTCAATTTTGTTTTGTAATTGATAATATAAAATATAAATTAATAATTACATTATAATTAATTATAATAAAATATAAATTAATAAATAAATTATAATAATAATTAATAAATTATAATTAATTAAAATAAAATATAATAATAATTAATAAATTAAATATAATATTTAATATATAAATTCTAATAAAAATAATTAATAATTAATTATTAATATAAAACAAAATAATAAAAAATTAAAAAATTTGTTTCCGACAGATATTTCCGTCGGTCACTGTTGGTTATATTTTCCGACGGAAAATTCCATTGGTAACTTCCACAAAGAGTTACCGACGGAATTTCCATCGGTAATTACGGGTTCTGTGTGGCAAGTTTTCCCATGGTTAAGGTCGTTGGAAATTTCCGACGGACGCACTTGATCCGTCAAAAAGGCTTTCCTACGCGCCTATTACCGACGGAACCGTGTCCGTCGGAAAGTCCGTCGGTAATGTAGTTTTCCGACGGATATTTAGTTTTCCCGTCGGTTTTTGGCCGTCGATAATTGGGTTTTTTTTGTAGTGGTAGCACTCATGTAAAGATAATAATCAAGTTGGGAAAGTTTATATTTGATTAATTTTTAGGTACACACTGCACAGTAAAACAACATCATTTGAATTAATAACGATCTAACTGAGTTATTTTATAAGGAAAATTAAACGACAACCTTGTATAAATAAAATAAAATAAACGACAACCAATTTCCCTCTGTTTTTTACGTGCAGTCATGAAGCGTATAGGTTTTGTGGATAAATTGGTTGATTGGATCATGCTATGTGTGGCATCTGTTAGCTACTCGGTGTTGGTCAATCAGGAGTCTGTTGGTTCTATTCAGCGGGGTAAAGATCTCAGGCAAGTGGACCCTCTCTCCCCTTATTTTTTTATTTATTCTTTGCTCTGAAGGTCTGACAGCTCTTCTTAATCAGGTAGAAGGTAGAGGAGATCTCCATGGCATTAAAATTTGTAGAAGGGCACCTATTATTTCTCATTTATTGTTTACGGATGATTGCTTTTTATTTTGTAAAGCAAATGATAGTGAGGTTACCTGTTTGAAAAATATTCTAGCTACTTATGAAGCAACTTCAGGTCAGGAGATCAATTTCCATAAGTCAGAAGTTTTTTGTAGCAGGAATGTCCAAGTATACATGATTTTATCGCTAATCTTTTGGGAGTTAGAATTGCTTTGGGTATAGGAAAATATTTTGGCCTTCCATCTATGATTGGTAGGAGCAAAAAATCCTTATTTAAATTTATTAAGGACCGGGTGTGGCATAAAATTAATTCTTGGAGCGGTAGGTCCTTATCTAAGGCAGGAAAGGAGGTCATGATTAAATCAGTGCTTCAATCAATCCCTACTTATTTCATGAGCATTTTTCTTATTCCAACTTCTCTAGGGGATGAGATTCAAACGTTAATGAATTCTTTCTGGTGGGGCAGTGGTGGTGAGCGTGGTAAAGGGATTAAATGGCTTTCTTGGGATAAGCTTGCTATGCATAAGTTGGATGGTGGGATGGGTTTCAGAAATTTGTATACTTTCAATGTGGTGCTTCTTGGCAAGCAAGGATGGAGATTAATGTCTCGAATGGAGTCTCTTGCGTCGAAGCTTTTCAAAGCTAAATGTTATCTGCATTGTGATTTTCTGGAAGCCAATATTGGTAATAATTCTAGCTATGTGTGGCATAGTATTTGTGAAGCAAAAGTAATGTTAAAATCTGGCTTGAGATGGAAAATAGGGGATGATTACAATATTATAGTTTGGTTTGACTCTTGACCAAAGATGTTGTTATTCCTGTTCCTATCCAACCGAGCTTTCTTAGTCCTAATATGAAACTATGTGATTTGTGGGTGGATGGCCAAAAGGAATGGGATGTCTCCAAGGTGGCAGCGCTCATGCCCCCTGTTGTTGCTCATTTGGTCTTAAACACGCCACTGCTTGGTGCAGTTCGTGAAGATGGATGCGTTTGGGGACTGGATAAGAAAGGTCAGTACACGGTTAGGTCTGCTTATCGGCTCTGCGTTAATGAGCTTCTAGAGTTGGACCATCTGAAAGCTGTTGGTGACTGGAAACTTCTGTGGAATATCAAAGTTCCTCCCAAGGTGAAAAACTTTTTGTGTCGTGTTGCGCGTGATTGTATCCCCACAAGATCAAGGCTTAATGATAAAGGTGTTTCTTGTCCCTCTTTATGTTCTTGGTGTGAGAGTAACATTGAAAATAGTATGCATATTTTCCATACTTACTCGAAGGCTGTGGAGGTGTGGAGGAGGGTGCACCCGTGGAATGTTATTTGTAACTCCCTTTGTTACTTTAGTAACCCAAATTCATTTCAATAAAAATCCTTCAAAACATTTAATTAAAAAAACACAAGTCAAAAATTTTTTCTCAAATAACTAAGTATGAAAATACCTCGTATTAAATAAAATAATAGTATTAACAAAGTATTGAAAAATATCATTAAATCCAATCATTTGAATAAAAACTAAAAGCCTCAAACCGGGCGTCTAATTACAATCTGAGAAAAATAGTATGTAAACCAAAGAACGTCGTCCGCATAATACTCTAAACCATACTACATTACTAACCAACTAGCTAATCAAAGACAACTCTTCAGATCTCTGGATCCCCAACAGCGATGTCATCGGGCTCTGAAAACAACACTTATAATGAGATATAAAATCCCAGTGCACAACAATACATTTATAAAATGTTTCGAAAATAGTGTTGTTCTTAGCCGGTGCGGTAACCGGAAAAACTGTCCATGGTATCCGCTAATTTCCCAAAATAATATATAAAGAATACTTTTAATACCAACAAAAAATTTCATCAAGTCAAATGCATATAGCATAAGGTCAACTCATCTCAATGCATCACATTCCACATACCAAGTAAATTCTAAATTAATCCAAGTGGCTCGAAGGCCTCATAACTAAACTGGTCTCTTGCCGGCATGCCATAAATCTCACACATCACATGACAATGGCGTCCCATTGCCCACCCCTACTCATGAGGAATGTTTCGATGTCACCCTCCTGTCGGGGACATTTCTATTTCGACACCTCCCATATGCACATGGCTGTATTTCTCTCTTTTCGACACCCCAACGTGTGGCGGTGTTACTTTCGATACCCCTTTTTAGGAGGTATTGCTCTTTTTCGACATCCCAATTATATGGGGATGTTACTTTCAATACCCCATTACGGTGGTATTACTTTTCGATACTCCTATCATAGGTGGTATTGTGGCAAACATCATACAACATATTATAACTCAAATATGTCATGTCTCATGCATGTAACAAACTATTTCCCTCAATTTTAAACATATAAACTTCCACCAATAACAAACAATCATGAATATCACAACATATCATACATGAATAAGCATGTTACAACATCAATTAATCAATTAATTCCCCTTTTAAACAAAACCCCAATTTTAGAATTTAGGTTACTAACAATATGCAACAAGTCAATTAAAGACTCCCAAAACCACATGGTAATCCCTTATCAACAAAAACAATCATATATACCATGGATAGGGTTCATAAAAAGTATTGTTACTCACCTCTTGAAGACCTCCAAATAGCTCTAAGCGTTTCCTACTGCGAATCCTAACGTTTGCCAAGAGTTATCATCATCTTCCTCTTCCTAGAGTCCCTCTTCCACAATTATCTCTTCTTAATCCTTGAATTTCTTCTCTTCTTACCCGTTTGAGTTTCTAGGTGTAATTAGGGTTCAAAAACGCACCCTAAGAGTGTTAAGATTCTATTTATAGAGCCCCCAATAGCCCAAAACGTGTAAAAACGCGCTAAGCCTGCTTACTCTGCATATGGTGCTGTATTTCGCACATATCTTGAGTTATAGACATTCAAAAGTTATAAATTTTATATCGTTGGAAAGATAAAAGAATTTTCTACAACTGTTATGAAGACCTCTGAAACCGACGTTTAGATAGTCAAAACGTGGATAGAATTTAAAAAAAATGGTTCTGGCTCTGGAACATGAATAGTGCGTACGAATTTGGTCATAACTTGAGCTACAAGAATCGAATTTGGACGAATTTGGTGTCTATAGAAAGCTAAGAGGCAGGGATATATTTCTTATGCAGATCTAGAATTCAAACAAGTTCTCTTTGGTTATGAAATATCCATCTGAAGTTAGGTATCTAGTCATATTATGCGAAATTGGGCTTAAAACACTCAAACTATCTATTTATAATGGGTAACACAGCATGGGCCTTGATATGCTTATGTTTCCTATCATTATTGCCGCATTGATTTAGTCCAGGGGTAGGTTCTTATCCTTATTTTTATTTTATTTTTTTAAAATCAATTTTACATTATTATGGAACCCACTGGATTTTTATTATAAAGAAAACAATTATAATAAACTCTTATACTACCTTTTTTTTTATTAAAATAATTATATTTGAATTTTTAGGATGTTACATTATTGATAGCTATATGGAAAAGGGCTAGTAGTTTTTCATAACTCTTTTTCATGGTGTTAGGGAGAGTCTCAGTCAATGTAGCTTGTGTTTGGGCCATGAATTTGTGGTCTTTACGAAGAAGCTGCAACTGCGAGATCTGGGATAGCTTGGATGATAGCGCTATAACTATAGTGCATCGTGGACTTTTGTTTTGCAGAAATGGAGCCATGCACGTGATATTATTGAGCCCTCTCATTCTCATGTTCATTCTGCACCCATGACATCCTGGACAAAGCCTCTGCGACACCCTACTCTAGGGTCATAACACTATTACCCAATTACGGAAATTAAATTATTAAAACACTGGTTACTTTCGGAAAATATATTTTTGAGTAACTGTTTATTTACGAAAATAGTGTTGAATTTTTTTTTCTTTATCTGATAATCCTAGAACCATCGTAACAAAACATACGCATATGTATAACTATATACATTCATCACCTTTTAATACATATTACCTATAATAGGAGATAACAAAAAGAGCCTTCTTACGTATAGGCTATTCTCCATCAAACTAAGCAAAGAAAATAAAGATATATATACATATCAGCAACAAGTAGTTCAGAACCATATCAAAAACTTATGGCTCTCCTAAGCTAGATCAAAAACTATCAAGACTCACTACCTCAGAACAATACCTATAGCTGGTCAAGCTACTAAAACCCATTGGGAAGATCATGATGATCAACCCCGCCTATGATAAGCCTCTGGCTCATCTAGTTTTATGGCTAGTATGACCATGGTTTTGTGCTAATTATATTTCATTTTCGCCCAAATTAGACTCGATTGTCCTCAAGCAACATTTTGAGTCGTTTAAGTAGTTTTAGGTTAATTTAGCCAGTTGAGTCGAATAAAACACTTATGGCAATTTCATTGTTTTCAGGTTAAGTTAGAAGTCAAGGGAATGAAGAAACAGGGGAAATTGCAATCCTGGAAGTATTCGCCCCGCGAGATTCTACTCGCCTCACGAACCTGAGAGCAGCCTGAACAGTAGAAAGTCCTCCTCTCTGTCTCGCCCCGCAAATCCTAGTCTCGCCTCGCGAGCCTGAAGGCTGACTGTTCCAGAAAAATGCAAACCTTTCTGTGTCGCCTCGCGAACCTTGTCTCGCCCCGCGAGCCTGAAGACCAGAAGCCATCACGCCCTGGCCCTGATTCTCATAACGGGCATAATAAGAAGACTCTTCCATTCCTCACCTCGCGAGCCATTCTTCGCCTCGCGAGAAGTCCAAACGTTGCAGATTTCTTCATAAGATTCGCCTCGCGAGTGAGTGTTCGCCTCGCGAGAGGGCGCAGATCCTGAAAGTTATAAATTGTTGTTCTGGGCATATTAGGGGGACTTTGGATGATCCACTGTTTTTTTATAGATTTCTGGGTGTGCTACGATTTTTATGGAGAACTAACTTTCTTGGATTAGTCTACTGTAATCGATTTCCACCGCACTTGAGGTTCTGTAATTCCTGTTTTGTTTGCTTTTTCCCTTTTCAATACTATGCTATATGTTTCTGTTTGCTTAATTCAGGAGTGTATAGTGTTTGTGTTGATTTATTTCGATGATGTTATGTTCCTATATTTAATCGTGTTTTCTTAATTCGCGTGTGTACAATCGTGTTTGCTTAATTCACGAGTGCTTCACCTCGTTTGCTTAATTCGGGAATTAGGAACATATATCTCGTAGTAGCGATTTCGCTTGTTAATTGTTGCTACAACCGAAAGGGGATTAGAATCTGCTTAGGACTTGGAATTTATATGAACTGATGATGGTTGGGAAATCGAGAACAGTAGATTAATCGTCTTTAGCTTATTTGATAATCTCTTAATTTGCTCTGTTTTTATTGCTCTGTTTTGCTCTGTTTTGCAATTGACTTTCAAATAAACCAACCCCCCCCCCCCCCCCCCCCCCCAAAAAACTGATTTTTGTGGTGAATAACAATTCAAGAGTCCTTGTGAGACGATACCCGAGTTGTCGCGCTCTACTACAATTTTATAAATCGCTCGCTTTTTGACCCGTGTGCGACAGCGCGTCAAAAATTGGCGCCGTTGCCGGGGACTCTTGTTTGTTATTTTCGCATTTTTTGTTTTTTTTCGTTTTTGTTTTGAATTAGTCTGGCTACTAGGTCTACTTGCCCTGACTTGTGTGATTTTGATTTTGAAATTGAAAGAACACTGCACACACACCGTAGAGCAATTCGGGCTAGCACTAGTGGTGATTCTAATTCTGAAACTGTTTTTGATAACATGGGTGACCAAAGGACATTAAGACAGCTTGCTACCCCTGATGTTAATTATAATGGCTTGTGTATTGAATATGCTGGTGCTGTTGCTCCCTTTGAATTAAAATCTGGTTTAATACACTTGTTGCCAAGGTTTAGTGGTCTTGTAGGTGAGGATCCACATAAGCATCTGAAGGAATTCCAGGTTGTCTGCTCTACATCCTTGAGACCAGAGGGAATAACTGAGGATCACATCAAGCTAAGAGCCTTCCCGTTCTCACTACAGGGCGCTGCAAAGGATTGGCTGTACTATCTTGAGCCAAACTCTGTTACCACCTGGAACGATTTGAAGAAGGTCTTTTTAGAGAGATACTTTCCTGCCTCCAAAGCTGCATCAATCAGGAAGGAAATATGTGGCATCAGACAAGGCAATGAGTCATTGGCTGAGTATTGGGAGAGATTCAAGCAGTTGGTATCCAGTTGCCCTCAGTATCAGATTTCCGAGCAACTCCTTATTCAGTATTTTTATGAGGGTTTACTACCGATGGATAGAAATATTTTGGACGCTTCTAGTGGGGGAGCACTTGTTGATAAGACTCCAACTGCTGCCAAGTAATTGATTGAAAATATGTCACTGAACTCCCAACAGTTTACAACCAAGAGAAATTCTGTTGAGACAAGGGGTGTGAATGAGGTCCATAGCTCTTCTTCCAACCAGGCCCTTGAGAATAGAATTGATGAGCTCACTTCTTTGGTGAAGCAGTTGGCAATGGATAAGGTTCAGCCGGCAAGGTTGTGTGGCATGTGTAGTTCTCCTGAGCACCTGGCAGATGCATGCCCCATTCTGAAAGATGAGTCAGTCACTGATTTGCCTCAAGCTTATGCAGTCAATCCTTACAATCAAGGCAACAATATGAACCGGTACAGCACTCCTGACCTCTCCACAAATAAGTACCACCCCAACTGGAGGAATCATCCAAACCTTTGGTATGGGAACCCATCTGCACAACAGCAACAACCAATGTTACCGCTGTCACCACCATAGAATCCTCCCCAAGTGACCACTTCTGCACCTTCTGGACCTTCACTAGAGGACATGATCAAGCAAATGGTTGCACAAAACCTTCAGTCTCAGCAGCGAACGGATTCTAGTATTCAGGCCTTGCAGACACAGATTGGACAGCTTGCCACTTCGATGAATGCCATGCAGCAAGCTCAAGGATTAAACCAACTACTTGCACAAACAGTGGTGAATCCTAATGTTCCTACCCTTAATTCTAATGCCCTCAATTCTAATGCTCCAAATCCTAATGTGAGTGCCATTTCTTTGAGATCCGGGAAATTTGTAGAGGCAGCCCCTGAAAAAGATGAAGAAACTGTTAAGGTAACTCCTGAACCTTCTGTAGTTTTTGAAGCTGAGAATGTGTATATGCCACCGATCCCCTTCCCACAAAGAGTGCAGAAAAATAAGAAGATTGATGGGGAAGACAAGGAGAGGGAGATTCTAGATGTGTTCAGAAAGGTGGCGGTTAACATTCCGCTTCTGGATGTGATTAAGCAGGTTCCAAAATATGCAAAATTTATGAAGGAGTTATGCACACACAAGAGGAGGTTGAAAGGCAATGAGAGAGTCGATTTGGGGCGAAATGTTTCAGCCCTCATTCAGCCTAAGCCTGCACGAGAAAGGGTTACTGTTTCGGCCCCCACTCAGGCACTGCCACAGAAGTGCAAGGATCCGGGCACTTTTGCTATTCCATGCACCATTGGGGACAGCAAATTCGACAATTGCATGTTGGATTTGGGAGCCTCCATAAATGTCATGCCCACTTTTGTTTTCAACAACCTTGATCTTGGTCCTTTGCAGCATACGGGTCTCACTATCCAGTTGGCCAACAGGACCAATGCTCGCCCTATGGGAATGGTAGAAGATGTGCTGGTGCAAGTTGATGAGTTGATTTTCCCTGCTGACTTTTACATCCTGGACATGGCAGGGGAAACAAATTCAAGTAGATCACCAATCATCCTAGGCAGACCGTTCATGAAGACAGCAAAGACAAAGATTGATGTTGATGATGGAACCATGTCCATGGAGTTTGGTGACATTGTTGCAAAGTTTAACATCTTCGATGCTATGAAGCATCCCTTGGAAGAGCACTCTGTATTTCAAATAGAGTTGCTCTATGAAATTATTAATGACACCTATGATGACTTGGTTGCTGATTTTCCATTTGTTTCTGGCTTTGATGATATTTATTCATGTACTGACTGTACTAACACTAACCCTTGTGCTGTTTGTGCTGAGTTCATTGATTCTACTTTGCAGGGTGATAGTGTGAGTGAAGCTATCTGTTCAGCTGAAGTTCCTGACCTCATGATTGCTCTAAATATACCGTCCATTGAGCAGCCACCCTCCTTAGAGCTCAAGCCACTTCCTGGGAATCTGAAGTATGCTTACTTGGAAGGAATGAACAACTTCCAGTCATTATTTCTTCCAACTTGACTCTGACCAGGAAGCTAAGCTACTGGAGGTTCTGAAGAAGCACAAGAAAGCGATTGGGTGGACCTTGGCTGACATCCCAGGAATTAGCCCCTCCAGATGTATGCATAGGATTCTGTTGGAGGATGGGGCTAAACCAGCTAGGCAGCCCCAAAGGCGGCTCAATCCATTGATTCTGGATGTTGTAAAGAAGGAGGTGACAAAACTTCTGCATGCGGGTATCATATACCCCATCTCTGATAGTACTTGGGTGAGCCCAGTGCAAGTTGTACCCAAGAAGTCCGGCCTCATAGTGGTAAGAAAAGATAATAATGAGCTTGTCCCCACTAGAGTCCAGAATAGCTGGCGAGTCTTTATTGATTATAGGAGGTTGAACCAGACCACTCGAAAGGATCACTTTCCTTTGCCGTTCATCGATCAGATGCTCGAGCGGCTGGCTGGTAAATCCCACTACTGCTTTCTTGATGACTTTTCTGGTTACTTCCAGATCCACATTGCACCAGAGGATCAGGAAAAGACCACTTTCACGTGCCCCTTCGGCACGTTTGCCTACAGGAGGATGCCATTTGGTCTTTGCAATGCTCCTGGAACTTTCCAGAGATGCATGATGAGCATTTTTACTGAGTTTATTGAATATTGTATGGAAGTGTTCATGGATGATTTCACTGTATATGGCTCCTCATTTGATGCATGCTTGCATAGTCTGAATTTGGTTTTAGAAAGATGCATTGAAACTGACCTTGTTTTGAACTATGAAAAGTGTCACTTTATGGTAGAACAGGGGATTGTTTTGGGGCATGTTATTTCTAAAGAGGGTGTTTCAGTAGATCCTGCTAAAATTGACGTGATTTCTACATTGCCTTATCCATCTTGCGTTCGTGAGATTCGTTTTTTTCTTGGTCATGCAGGTTTCTACAGGCGCTTCATTAAGGACTTCAGCAAGATAGCTCTTCCTCTGTCAAACTTGCTGAAGAATGATGCCATGTTCAACTTTGATGACAACTGCAAGAAGGCATTTGACTTCCTGAAAAGGGCATTGACCTCTACCCCCATCATCCAACCCCCTGACTGGACCCTCCCTTTTGAGCTCATGTGTGATGCTTCTAACTATGCTGTGGGAGCGGTCCTGGCACAAAGGGTGGGCAAGGCTGCACATGTCATTCATTATGCTTCTAGGACTTTAGATGTTGCACAGTCTAATTACACCACCACTGAAAAGGAACTTCTAGCTGTTGTTTTTGCTCTTGATAAATTAAGGTCATATTTGCTAGGTTCCAAGGTTATTGTTTTTTACGACCATGCAGCTCTCGAAATACCTGTTGAAGAAACCGAAGCCGAGATTGATTCGGTGGATGTTGTTGCTCCAAGAGTTTAATGTGGAGATAAAAGACAAGAGTGGAGCTGAAAATTTAGTAGCTGATCACTTGAGCAGAATAGCAAGGGATGAGGATCCTTCTCCCATCCAGGATGACTTTCCTGATGAGCAGCTTCTACATCTGCATGGGGTAACTCCTTGGTTTCTTTGACATTGTTAACTATCTTGTTGCTGGTGTTTTTCCTGCAGGTGCAACTAGATCACAGATCCACAAACTCAAGAGTGATTCCAAGTACTATGTTTGGGATGATCCGTACCTTTGGAAGTTTTGCAGTGATCAGGAAATTCGGAGGTGTGTCCCCGACTATGAGATCGAGTCCATTTTGCACTTTTCTCATGCCTCTCAAGTAGGGGGACACTTTGGGCCATAGAGGACTGCAAGGAAAGTCCTAGATTCTGGGTTCTACTGGCCCACCATTTGTAGAGATGCTTATGAGGTCTACCGGACTTGTAAGGAGTGTCAAACAGCAGGCATGGCTATCACCCGTAAGAGTGAAATGCCTCAGCAGCCCATGCTTTTCTGTGAGGTGTTTGATGTGTGGGGAATTGATTTTATGGGTTCTTTCCCTGCATCTTTTGGTTTTCTTTATATTTTACTGGCTGTTGACTATGTTTCAAAGTGGGTGGAAGCTATCCCCACTAGGACTAACGATTCTAAAGTTGTTGCCAATTTTGTTAGGTCCAATATTTTTTGCAGGTTCGGAATACCTCGGGCTATCATCAGTGACCAGGGCACTCACTTCTGCAACCGCACCATGGAAGCCTTACTCCGGAAGTATGGAGTTGTGCATAGAGTCTCCACTGCTTACCATCCCCAGACCAATGGCCAGACTGAGATCTCAAACAGGGAGATCAAGCAGATCTTAGAGAAAGTGGTGCAGCCGAATAGGAAGGACTAGAGCCGCCGTCTAGAAGACGTACTTTGGGCTCAGAGGACCGCTTTCAAGACACCAATTGGGATGTCCCCCTTTCGGCTTGTATTCGGTAAGGCATGTCATCTCCCTGTGGAAGTTGAGCACCGTGCGTATTGGGCGGTCAAGTGCTGTAACTTGGAAATGAAAAAAGCTGGTATTGAACGGAAACTCCAATTACAGTAGCTTGAGGAGCTTAGGCTAGAAGCCTATGAAAGCTCCCAGATTTATAAAGAAAGAACCAAGCATTTCCATGATAGGATGATTGCTAGGAAGAAATTATCTGTGGGCCAGCAGGTCTTACTGTTTAACTCCCGCCTAAAATTGATGGCTGGGAAACTTCGGTCCAAGTGGATTGGCCCATTTGTTGTTACTAACGTTTTTCCTTATGGTGCAGTAGAGATTAAAAGTGCAGGTAGCAACAAGGCCTTCAAGGTTAACGGGCAGCGACTAAAGATATTCCATGAGAGCTCGGTGCCTGAAGATGCTACTGTTGAGGAGCTCTCCTTGGAAGCTCCCACCAACAGTGCCACTTGATCAGGGAACACCCTTTCCCTTCCCTCACTCTGATTTTATATTTATGTTGTTTCATTAGGGACAATGTATGTTTTAAGTGTGGGGGAGGGAACCAATTGTAGTTTTGTTTTCTGTTTTGTCTTGTTTTTCTTTTAGCTCTTGAATACTTTGTGTGAGTCTTTGGTCGGTGAGCTTGATTGGTTTTGATTGATTTGGCACAAATTGATTGCATGATTTATGTGATGATTCCCCCTAGAGAAAAAAAAAATTGAAATTTTTTTGAAAAGTGATCCCCATGTGAAAATAATTGAAAACTGAACTTTGAGATATTTTGTTGTGATTGCATGATTTATGATAAGTTTGGGGTGAAGGGGTGCACACGCTAGGGATAGAATCTCGCTCAAACAATTTGTAAAAATGTCCAGGTGAGGATTTGAGCCTCCAACATGGTTTTAACTGTGTGAATCACTTTCAAGTCGCACTTTCCCGAATTTGCTTGAGTCTCTACTTGGTTTTGATCAGCCGCTTGCTCATCTAGTTTTATGACTAGTATGACCGTGGTTTTGTGCTAATTATATCTCATTTTCGCCCAAATTAGACTTGATTGTCTTTAAGCATCATTCTGAGTCTCTAGAGTATTTTTAAGTTAATTTAGTTGATTTAGAGTCAAATAAAGCACTTATGCTATTTCTTGTTTTCAGGTTAATAAAAAGAAGCAGTTCTGGAGTTCTTCGCCCCGCGAGAGTGCATTCGCCCCGCGAACCTGAACGTGACTGTTCCAGAAATTGCAACCCTTTTTGTCTCGCCCCGCGAATACTTGACTCGCCTCGCGAGTAATCCAACCCTGGAAGACCAGAAGCCTCACGTCTTACGCGCGTTGAAGGTCACGGTTGTGACAGTTTGGAATTTGAAGAGTCTCGCCTCGCGAATGATAAGCTCGCCTCGCGAGAGAACCAAAAGCTGAAGACTGTTCATATTATTCGCCTCGCGAAGGTATGCTCGCCTCGCGAGCTAGCTGAATCCAGAAACTGTATTTAAGTCTTTTAGGCAGAACTGATCAGGAGCTCTTCTGATCTTTTGTTTTCTCTTTAGTTTAGATGGCTGTAGAATTAGGTTTAATGCTTTGTTTTTCCTTTGTAATGGAGAGCTAGTCTCCTTGGATTAGTCTACTGTAATTGATTTCCACTACACTTGAGGTTTTGTAATTCCTATTTTGTTTGCTTTTCCCTTTTCAATGCTATGCTATATATTTCTGTTTGCTTAATTCAGGAGTGTATAGTGTTGTGTAGATTTATTTCGGTGATGTTATGTTCCTATATTTAATCGCGTTTGCTTAATTCGCGTGTGTTCAATTCGTGTTCGCTTAGTTCACGAAGGACTTAACCCCGTTTGCTTAATTCGGGAATAGGAACATATATCTCGTAGTAGTGATTTCGCTTGTTAATTGTTGATACAACCGAAAGGGGATTAGAATCTGCTTTGGGCTTGGAATTTACATGAACCGATGATAGTTGGGAAATCGAGAACAGTAGATTCATCGTCTTTAGCTATTTGATAATCTCTTAAACTGCTTTGTTTTTATTGCATTGTTTTTTGCTTTGTTTCCTTTATTTAATTTCAAATACTCAACCCCCGCCCCCCCCCCCCCCCAAAAAAAAATGATTTTGTGTTAGCAACAACAACCCAAGAGTCCTTGTGAGACGATACTCGAGTTGTCGCTTCCTAAACTACAATTTTACAAACCGCTTGTTTTTTTGGCGCGTGCGCGACAGCGCGTTCAAAAATTGGCGCCGTTGCCGGGGACTCTTGTTGTTGTTATTAGCAGAAAATAAATTTTAAAAAAAAATAAAAAAAATAAATAATAATCTCTTTACTGAATTAGTTTTGGCTGCTTTGTCTGGTTGTGAATCTTAGTGCTTCCCATGGATAATTATATGCAAGATTTTATGCCTAATGTTGATTATGAACCATGCATATATTATCCTAACTTTGACAGGTCGCCACCATGCATGTATTATCCTGATTTTAGTAAACCACCACCATGCACAAATTATCCTAATTTTGCTGGAAGTTATGAGTTTAGCAGTGGTTTTGACATGATTGGTGTGAATGAGGTCCATAGCTCTTCTTCCAACCAGGCCCTGGAGAAAAAAATTGATGAGCTCACTTCCTTGGTGAAGCAATTGTTAATGGATAAGGTTCAACAGGCAAGGTTTTGTGGCATGTGCGGCTCTCCTGAGCACCTGTTTGATGCATGCCCTATTCTGAAAGAAGGGTCAGTTACTGATTTGCCTCGAGCTTATGCAGTCCATCCTTACAATCAAGGCAATAAGTTTGAGGATAATGAAGAACCTTTGGAATTAGATGCATGTGTTGAAAGTGATGGGATGGATGAAATGTGTGCTGAAAGTCCAGACATTCAGACCTTTACTGATTCGGTTTATTGTACTATATCTACTGACTGTACTAACTCTAACCTTTCTGTGGTGTGTGCTGAGATTTCTGCAGGTTTAGCAGGTGATGGATTTGTTAATGCAGTGAATGAAGAACGTGCAGAAGTTGAAGCAGCACCAGAAACCCTCTCTACCTATTTGCCACCTCCCCCTGTGGAACAACCAGTGATGGAGTTCAATCCTCTGGATTTTGCACCATGGCCAGTCCAAGAGGTTGAACCCCGATTTTATTGGGAGGACTTTATTGAGAAAGAGGTCATCTCTGACCCAAGAGGG
The DNA here is from genome assembly GCA_030762895.1 of Sophora flavescens. Taxonomy (NCBI): domain Eukaryota; kingdom Viridiplantae; phylum Streptophyta; class Magnoliopsida; order Fabales; family Fabaceae; genus Sophora; species Sophora flavescens. Next base: position 675,226 of record JAUPTC010000025.1, read on the forward strand.
AGTGAGAAGTCCACCGCACTTGGCGAGGTTACCATAACTGTCAAGCACTCACTTCCATATAAAGGCTGCAAGTTAGGGGACCATGGAACAAGCTTCCGTCCCTTATCTATCACGTGGGCTTTATTCTGTAGGTCATGGGATCCGGGAGGATCATACTGCAATTTAGGCATTTCGTGGCCGCTGTATCACAGACAGTGGGATCCCGGTGGAACCACCTCAATGAGTTTCCTTAAACCCTTTCTCTTTAGTTTACTTTCATTTTCTTGTTAGTTTCTGCCTTGCTTTATTTTTGTTTTGTTTTCTTTTAGCTCCTGAATAATTTGAGAAGATCAGGAGTATGTGTGTTGAGTCTTGTGTCGGCAAGTTTATTGGTTTTTGATCAAAATTTGCATAGATGGATTGCATGTTATGTGTTGACTGGTTTCCCCCTAAGTTTTGAATTGAAAAGTGACCCCCATGAAATTTTTTTTTTGAAAACTGAACTTTGAGATATTTTGTTGTGATGGCATGATTTATGTGTTGATCAAAATTTGCATAGATGGATTGCATGTTATGTGTTGACTGGTTTCCCCCTAAGTTTTGAATTGAAAAGTGTCCCCCATGAATTTTTTTTTTGAAAACTGAACTTTGAGATATTTTGTTGTGATGGCATGATTTATGATAAGTTTGGGGTGAAGGGATGCACACACTAGGGATAGAATCTCGGTCAAACAATTTGAAAAAAATGTCCAGGTGAGGATTTGAGCCTCCAGCATGTTTTTAACTGTGAGAATCACTTTTGAATTGCACTTTCCCGAATTTGCTTGAGTCTCTTTATGGTTTGCATGTTTATGTGTTTGCTTCAGATGATTTAGGCATTTTCTTTGTAAATAACCACTTAGCCTAAAATTGAACCATTCCTAATTGCATGTTCCCTAGTTAGCCGCATTGAGCCTGATTAGCCTATTATTAATTCTTGTTGATCTGATGTTATGAGCATAAATCTGGAAAAAACCATGTTAACCCGATCTTAGGATTAGGAGAGCATGGAATCTTAGAAAAGAGAATGGTTGCAAGAAACTAAGTTTGGGGTGGCTACAATGATATGATGTGCTGTTTGGGATTGGGAAAAAGAAAAAAATATAATAAAAAGGTTGGAGCCAAAAGAAAAAAAGAGAGAGAGAGAGAGAAAGAGAAAAGTGTAAAAATGTTAAAAGAAAAAAAAAGATTGTCTAAAGAAGAAAAAGGCTGTATTCACCCAAAGCATAAAGAAAAATGAAAAAAGGAACTTGAGTGGAAATGCAAAGTGTAAAAAGTTTCATGCTCTCTTAGTTCCTAGGGACTTAAGCCTAGTACCTTTGTATATCCTACCCTTAGCCAGGCCCCATTACAACCTTAAAAAGACCTTTTGATGTTGCATGCATGTTCTCCGTGGGAATCATTTTGAGATGAAAATCAAATTCATGGGAAGTGTTCTTGAAAGGTGAATTGAGTGAAATGTTGTTAGGCTGACAAAAACTGAGCGATTGAGTGAAACACTAAACTCCCTTGTGAGGAAGGCAGTTGTTTGAATTTGGTGATCTCCCTCTTGTGTGTAACTTGGATCCCTTGCTTAGATTAATGATTGTTTGAATGATGAAATTCTCAAATGTTCAGAATAAATGAATGTGGGGATTGCTTTGTTTGAAAGGGGGGAACATTGAAGAAAAAAATTATTTTGATGAATTGCTTGAAATTTGTGCAAAGTTGATTGAATCTTTTAAGCTTTGCCCTGTCTTGAGTCTTTTTGAGTTTTTGAGTTTTAGTTTGCTTGGGGACAAGCAAAGTTTAAGTTTGGGGTATTTTGATCAGCCGCTGGCTCATCTAGTTTTATGACTAGTATGACCGTGGTATTGTGCTAATTATATCTCATTTTCGCCCAAATTAGACTTTATTGTCTTTAAGCATCATTCTGAGTCTCTAGAGTATTTTTAAGTTAATTTAGTTGATTTTGAGTCAAATAAAGCACTTATGCTATTTCTTGTTTTCAGGTTAATAAAAAGAAGCAGTTCTGGAGTTCTTCGCCCCGCGAGAGTGCATTCGCCCCGCGAACCTGAAGCGTGACTGTTCCAGAAATTGCAACCCTTTCTGTCTCGCCCCGCGAATACTTGACTCGCCTCGCGAGTAATCCAACCCTGGAAGACCAGAAGCCTCACGTCTTACGCGCGTTGAAGGTCACGACTGTGACAGTTTGGAATTTGAAGAGTCTCACCTCGCGAATGATAAGCTCGCCTCGCGAGAGAACCAAAAGCTGAAGACTGTTCATATTATTCGCCTCGCGAAGGTATGCTCGCCTCGCGAGCTAGCTGAATCCAGAAACTGTATTTAAGTCTTTTAGGCAGAACTGATCAGGAGCTCTTCTGATCTTTTGTTTTCTCTTTAGTTTAGATGGCTGTAGAATTAGGTTTAATGCTTTGTTTTTCCTTTGCAATGGAGAGCTAGTCTCCTTGGATTAGTCTACTGTAATTGATTTCCACTACACTTGAGGTTTTGTAATTCCTATTTTGTTTGCTTTTCCCTTTTCAATGCTATGCTATATATTTCTGTTTGCTTAATTCAGGAGTGTATAGTGTTGTGTAGATTTATTTCGGTGATGTTATGTTCCTATATTTAATCGCGTTTGCTTAATTCGCGTGTGTTCAATTCGTGTTCGCTTAGTTCACGAAGGGCTTAACCCCGTTTGCTTAATTCGGGAATAGGAACATATATCTCGTAGTAGTGATTTCGCTTGTTAATTGTTGCTACAACCGAAAGGGGATTAGAATCTGCTTAGGGCTTGGAATTTACATGAACCGATGATAGTTGGGAAATCGAGAACAGTAGATTAATCGTCTTTAGCTATTTGATAATCTCTTAAACTGCTTTGTTTTTATTGCATTGTTTTTTGCTTTGTTTCCTTTATTTAATTTCAAATACTCAACTCCCCCCCCCCCAAAAAAAAAAAACTAATTTTGTGTTAGTAACAACAACCCAAGAGTCCTTGTGAGACGATACTCGAGTTGTCGCTTCCTAAACTACATTTTTACAAACCGCTCATTTTTTTGGTGCGTACGCGACAGCGCGTTTAGTTTGCATGCTTATGTGATTGCATCAGATGATTTAGGCATTTTCTTTGTAAATAACCACTTGGCCTGAAAAGAACCAATTCCTAATGCATGTTCCTTCGTTAGCCCCTTTGAGCCTAATTAGCCTGTTAATTCTTGATGACCTTATGTTATGAGCTCAAAAATCTGAAAAACCATGTTAACCCAATCTTAGGATTAGGAGAGCATGGATCCTTAGAAAGACAAGGGTTGCAAGAAAGTAAGTTTGGGGTGGCTACAAGGATATGATGTGTTGTCTGGGATTGAGAAAAAATAATAATAAAGGTTGGAGCCAAAGGGCAAAAAGAAAAGAAAAAAAAGGAAAAAAAGAAAGAAATAAAAGAACAAAAATGTCAAAAAAAAAAGATATCTAAAGAAAAAGGCTGTAGTCACCCAAAGCATAAAGAAAAATGGAAAAAAGGAATCTGAGTGGAAATTCAAAGTGTAAAAGGTTTAATGCTCTCTTAGTTCCTAGGGACTCCAGCCCAGTACCTTTGTATATCCTACCCTTAGCCAGGCCCCATTACAACCTTAAAAGACCTTTTGATGTTGCATGCATGTTTTCCGTGGGAACCATTTTGAGATGAAGATCAAATTCATGGGAAGTGCTCTTGAAAGGTGAATTGAGTGAAATGTTGACAACCTAGACAAACTGAGCGATTGAGTGAAACACTAAATTCCCTTGTGAGGAAGGCAATTGTTTGAATTTGGTGATCTCCCTCTTGTGTGTAACTTGGATCCCTTGCTTAGATTAATGATTGCTTGAATGATGAAGTTCTCAAATGTTTAGAGTAAATGAATGTGGGGATTGCTTTGTTTGAAAGGGGGGAACATTGAAGAATTTTTTTTTTGAAGAATTACTTGAAATTTGTGCAAAGTTGATTGAATCCTTTAAGCTTGCCATGTCTTGAGTCTTTTTTAAGTTTTTGAGTTTTAGTTTGCTTGGGGACAAGCAAAGTTTAAGTTTGGGGTATTTTGTTAAGCCTCTGGTTCATCTAGTTTTATGGCTAGTATGACCATGGTTTTGTGCTAATTATATTTCGTTTTCGCCCAAATTAGACTCGATTGTCCTCAAGCAACATTTTGAGTCGTTTAAGTAGTTTTAGGTTAATTTAGCCAGTTGAGTCGAATAAAACACTTATGGCTATTTCATTGTTTTCAGGTTAAGTTAGAAGTAAAGGGAATGAACAAACAGGGGAAATTGCAATCCTGGAAGTATTCGCCCCGCGAGATTCTACTCGCCTCGCGAACCTGAGAGCAGCCTGAACAGCAGAAAGTCCTCCTCTCTGTCTCGCCCCGCAAATCCTAGTCTCGCCTCGCGAGCCTGAAGGTTGACTGTTCCAGAAAAATGCAAACCTTTCTGTGTCACCTCGCGAACCTTGTCTCGCCCCGCGAGCCTGAAGACCAGAAGCCATCACGCCCAGGCCCTGATTCTCATAACGGGCGTAATAAGAAGACTCTTCCATTCCTCGCCTCGCGAGCCATTCTTCGCCTCGTGAGAAGTCCAAACGTTGCAGATTTCTTCATAAGATTCACCTCGCGAGTGAGTGTTCGCCTCGCGAGAGGGCGCAGATCCTGAAAGTTATAAATTGCTGTTCTGGGCAGATTATGGGGACCTTGGATGATCCACGGTTTTTTTTTTTATAGATTTCTGGGTGTGCTACGATTTTTATGGAGAACTAACTTTCTTGGATTAGTCTACTGTAATCGATTTCCACCGCACTTGAGGTTCTGTAATTCCTGTTTTGTTTGCTTTTTCCCTTTTCAATACTATGCTATATGTTTCTGTTTGCTTAATTCAGGAGTGTAT
>JAUPTC010000026.1:6628-38472 GCA_030762895.1 Sophora flavescens
CTGAAATTGGAGGTCTCTTCCTTATCTTTCTAGGAAATCTAGATCACCAAAATTCGATATCTGTAGCTCTAGTTTGGCTCTGCGCAAAGCACCAAGGTCAGGATGAGTGAAAAATTGAAAATTAACAATATTTAGCAATTAAGCCTAATTAAGCCCAACAATGTAAAAGCAAAAACAATGATTGTACAAGTTGTCGAATTTCCGTCTCTCTCTGGCTTGTGCGGTTATAAACTGCTATTTATGCTTATTAATCATGACCTAACCTAGCCAAAATTAGGGCCTCCGAATAAGCTTTATAACAAGGTATCATATGCCTTAATTTGGCGTAAGATGAGTAAGTTAGGGCCATTTAAGTTAAGGAACACAATGGACTGCGCACAGATCCACGCCAGAGAACTCGGGACGCAATTTAGCCTTGATTTTGGCCTAATTTGACATTTCTCGTGAAACCAGAAATTGTAGGTTTCTTCCTTATCTTTCTAGGGACAGCAAGATCCCCAAATCCGATATCTGTAACTCTAGTTATGCTCTGCGCAAGGCAACAAAGTTAGGATGAGTGAAAAATCCAAAAATTAACAATGTTTAGCAATTAAGCCCAGTAATGTAAAAGCAAAAACAATGATTTTAAAGTTGTCTAATTTCCGTCTCTCTGGCTTGTGCGGCTGCAAACTACTATTTAAGCTTATTAATCCCGACCTAACCCTAGACCAAATTAAGGGCTTCTGAATAAGCTTTCCAACAAGGTATCATATGCCTTAATTGGGCTTAAGATGAGTAAGTTAGGCCCATTTAAGTGAAGTAACATCATGGACTGCGCACCGATCCCCGCCAGAGAACTCGGGACCCAAGTTAGCCTTGATTTTGACCTAATTTGACAATTCTCGTGATACCTGAAATTGTAGGTCTCTTCCTTGTCTTTCTAGGGACAGTAAGATCACCAAAATCCGATATCTGTAGCTCTAGTTTTGCTCTGCGTAAGGCAACAAGGTCAGGAAGAGTGAAAAATCCAAAAATTAACAATGTTTAGCAATAAAGCCCAATAATGTAAAAGCTAAAACAATGATTGTAAAAGTTGTCTAATTTCCGTCTCTCTCTGGCTTGTGCGACTGTAAACTTCTATTTATGCTTATTTATCCCAACCTAACCCTAGAGCAAATTATGGGCCTCCGAATAAGCTTTCCAACAAGGTATCATATGCCTTAATTGGGCTTAAGATGAGTAAGTTAGGCCTATTTAAGTGAAAGAACATCACAGACTGCAACATGATCTGCGCCAGAGAACTCGGGACCCAATTTATCCTTGATTTTGGCGTAATTTGACAATTCTTCTGAAACATGAAATTATAGGTTTCCTCCTGATCTTTCTAGGGACAACAAGATCACCAAAATCCGATATTTGTAGCTCAATTTTTGCTCTGTGCAAGGCAACAAGGTCGGGATGACTAAAAAATCCGAAAATTAACAATGTTTAGCAATTTAGCCCAATAATGTAAAAGCAAAAACAATGATTGTAAAAGTTGTCTAATTTCGGTCTCTCTCTGGCTTGTGCGGCTGTAAACTGTTATTTATGCTTATTAATCCTGACCTAACCCTAGACCAAATTAAGGGCCTCTAAATAAGCTTTACAACAAGGTATCATATGCCTTAATTGGGCTTAAGATGAGTAAGTTAGGCCCATTTAAGTGAAGGAACATCATGGACTGGACATTGATCCGCGCCAGAGAACTCGAGACCCAATTTAGCCTTTATTTTTGCCTAATTTGACACTTCTTGTGAAACATGAAATTGTAGGTCTCCTCCTTATCTTTCTAGTGCCAGCAAGATCATCAAAATCCGATATCTGTAGCTCTAGTTTTGCTCTACGCAAGGCAACAAGGTCAGGATGAGTGAAAAATCCTAAAATTAACAATATTTAGCAATTAAGCCCAATAATGTAAAAGCAAAAACAATGATTGTAAAAGTTGTCTAATTTCCGCCTCTCTTTGGGTTGTGCGGCTGTAAACTGCTACTTATGCTTATTAATCATGACCTAATCCTAGACCAAATTAAAGGCCTCTGAATAAGCTTTCCAACAAGGTTCATATGCCTTAATTGGGCTTAAGATGAGTAAGTTAGGTCCATTTAAGTGAAGGAACATCATGGACTGCGCATCGATCCCCGCCAGAGAACTCGGGACCCAATTTAGCCTTGATTTTGACCTAATTTGACAATTCTCGTGAAACCTGAAATTGTAGATCTCTTCTTTATCTTTCTAGGGACAGCAAGATTACCAAAATCTGATATCTGTAGCTCTAGTTTTGCCCTGTGCAAGGCAACAAGGCCATGTTGAGTGAAAAATCCGAAAATTAACAATGTTTAGCAATTAAGCCCAATTAAGCCCTATAATGTAAAAGCAAAAACAATGATTGTAAAAGTTGTCTAATTCCCGCCTCTCTTTGGGTTGTGCGGCTGTAAACTGCTACTTATGCTTATTAATCATGGCCTAATCCTAGACCAAATTAAGGGCCTCTGAATAAGCTTTCCAACAAGGTTCATATGCCTTAATTGGGCTTAAGATGAGTAAGTTAGGTCCATTTAAATGAAGGAACATCATGGACTGCGCAATGATCCGCGCCAGAGAACTCGGGACCCAATTTAGGCTTGATTTTGGCCTAATTTTATAATTCTTGTGAAACATGAAATTGTAGGTCTCTTCCTTATCTTTCAAGGGACAACAAGATCAGCAAAATCCGATATCTGTAGCTCTAGTTATGGTCTGCGCAAGGCAACAAGGTCACGATGAGTGAAAAATTCGAAAATTAACAATGTTTAGCAATTAAGCCCAATTAACCGCAATAATGTAAAAGCAAAAACAATGACTGTAAAAGTTGTCTAATTTTTGTCTCACTCTGGCTTGTGCGGTTGTAAACTGCTATTTATGCTTATTAATCCTGACCTAACCCTAGCCCAAATTAAGGGCCTCTAAATAAGCTTTCCAACAAGGTATCATATGCCTTAATTGGGTTTCAGATGAGTAAGTTAGACCCATTTAAGTGAAGGAAAATCATGGACCGCGCACTGATCCGCGCCAGAGAACTCGAGACCCAATTTCGCTATGATTTTGGCCTAATTTGACAATTCTCGTGAGACCTGAAATTGTAGGTCTCTTCCTTAACTTTCTAGGGACAGCAAGATCCCCAAATCCGATATCTGAAGCTCTAGTTATGCTCTGCGCAAGGCAACAAGGTTAGGATAAGTGAAAAATCCGAAAATTAACAATGTTTAGCAATTAAGCCCAATAATGTAAAAGTAAAAACAATGATTGTAAAAGTTGTCTAATTTTCGTGTCACTCTGGCTTGTGCGGCTGCAAACTACTATTTATGGTTATTAATCCCGACCTAACCCTTGACCAAATTAAGGGCTTTTGAATAAGCTTTCCAACAAGTTATCATATGCCTTAATTAGGCTTAAGATGAGTAAGTTAGGCCCATTTAAGTGAAGAAACATCATGGACTGCGCACCGATCCCCCCCAGAGAACTCGGGACCCAATTTAGCCTTGATTTTGACCTAATTTGACAATTTTCGTGATACCTGAAATTGTAGGTCTCTTCCTTATCTTTCTAGAGACAGCAAGATCACCAAAATCTGATATCTGTAGCTCTAGTTTTGATCTGCGCAAGGCAACAAGGCTAGGAAGAGTGAAAAATCCGAAAATTAACAATGTTTAGCAATTAAGCCCAATAATGTAAAAGCAAAAACAATGATTGTAAAAGTTGCCTAATTTCCATCTCTCTCTGGCTTGTGCGACTGTAAACTTCTATTTACGCTTATTAATCCCGACCTAACCCCAGAACAAATTAAGGGCCTCTGAATAAGCTTTCCAACAAGGTATCATATGCCTTAATTGGGCTTAAGATGAGTTTGGCCCATTTAAGTGAAGTAACATCATGGACTGCATGCACGATCCCCGCGCGGAGAACTCGGGACCCAATTTAGCCTTGATTTTGGCCTAATTTGACAATTCTCGTGCACCCATGTAATTGTAGGTCTCTTCCTTATCTTTCTAAGGACTGACAAGATCACCAAAATCCGATATCTGTAGCTCCAATTTTGCTCTGTGCAAGGCAACAAGGTCAGGAACAATGAAAAATCCGAAAATTAACAATGTTTAGCAATTAAGCCCAATAATGTAAAAGCAAAAACAATGATTGTAAAAGTTGTCAACTTTCCGTCTCTCTTTGCTTGTGCGGCTGTAAACTTCTATTTATGCTTATTAATCCCGGCCTAACCCTATAGTAAATTATGGGCCTCCCGAATAAGCTTTCGACAGGTATCATATGCCCTAATTGGGCTTAAGATGAGTAAGTTAGGCCCATTTAAGTGAAGGGTACGTCATGGACTGCCATGCCGATCCCCACGAGAGAACTCGGGACCCAATTTAGCCTTGATTTTGGCCTAATTTGACAATTCTTGTGAAACCCGGAAATTGTAGGTTTCTTCCTTATCTTTCTAGGGACTGACAAGATCCCCAAATCCGATATTCTGTAACTCTAGTTATGCTCTGCCATGGCAACAAAGTTAGGATGAGTGAAAAACCCAAAAATTAACAATGTTTAGCAATTAAGCCCAATAATGTAAAAGCAAAAACAATGATTGTTAAAGTTGTCTAATTTTCGTGTCTCTCTGGATTGTGCGGCTGAAACTACTATTTAAGCTTATTAATCCCCGACCTAACCCTAGACCAAATTAAGGGAGGGCCTGAATAAGCTTTCCAACAAGGTATCATATGCCTTAATTGGGCTTAAGATGAGAAGTTAGGCCCATTTAAGTGAAGTAACATCATGGACTGCGCACCGATCCCCGCCAGAGAACTCGGGACCCAAGTTAGCCTTGATTTTGACCTAATTTGACAATTCTCGTGATACCTGAAATTGTAGGTCTCTTCCTTGTCTTTCTAGGGACAGTAAGATCACCAAAATCCGATATCTGTAGCTCTAGTTTTGCTCTGCGTAAGGCAACAAGGTCAGGAAGAGTGAAAAATCCAAAAATTAACAATGTTTAGCAATAAAGCCCAATAATGTAAAAGCTAAAACAATGATTGTAAAAGTTGTCTAATTTCCGTCTCTCTCTGGCTTGTGCGACTGTAAACTTCTATTTATGCTTATTTATCCCAACCTAACCCTAGAGCAAATTATGGGCCTCCGAATAAGCTTTCCACCAAGGTATCATATGCCTTAATTTGGCTTAAGATGAGTAAGTTAGGTCCATTTAAGTGAAGGAACATCATGGACTGTGCGATCATCCCTGGAAGAACTCGGGACCCAATTTAACCTTGATTTTGACCTAATTTGACAATTCTCGTGAAACTGAAATTGTAGATCTCTTCTTTATCTTTCTAGGGACAGAAGATCACCAAAATCGATATATGTAGCTCAAGTTTTGCTCTGTGCAAGGCAACAAGGCCATGTTGAGTGAAAATCCGAAAATTAACAATGTTTAGCAATTAAGCCCAATTAAGCCCATAATGTAAAAGCAAAAACAATGATTGTAAAAGTTGTCTAATTCCCGCCTCTCTTTGGGATTGTGCGGCGTAAACTGCTATTTATGCTTATTAATCATGGCCTAATCCTAGACCAAATTAAGGGCCTCTGAATAAGCTTTCCAACAAGGGTTCATATGCCTTAATTGGGCTTAAGATGAGTAAGTTAGGCCCATTTAAATGAAGGAACATCATGGGTGCTGCACTGATCCCTGCGAGGAGAACTCGGGACCCAATTTAGCCTTGATTTTGGTCTATTTTGATAATTCTTGTGAAACATGAAATTGTAGGTCTCTTCCTTATCTTTCAAGGGACAACAAGATCAGCCAAAATCCGATATCCGTAGCTCTAGTTATGCTGCGCAAGGCAACAAGGTCACGATGAGTGAAAAATCCGAAAATTAACAATGTTTAGCAATTAAGCCCAATAATGTAAAAGCAAAAACAATGATTGTAAAAGTTGTCTAATTTTCGTCTCTCTACGGCTTGTGCGGTTGTAAACTGCTATTTATGCTTATTAATCCTGACCTAACCCTAGCCCAAATTAAGGGCCTCTAAATAAGCTTTCCAACAAGGTATCATATGCCTTAATTGGGTTTCAGATGAGTAAGTTAGACCCATTTAAGTGAAGGAAAATCATGGACCGTGCACTGATCCGCGCCAGAGAACTCGAGACCCAATATCGCTATGATTTTGGCCTAATTTGACAATTCTCGTGAAACCTGAAATTGTAGGTCTCTTCCTTATCTTTCTAGTCGCAACAAGATCACCAAAATCCGATATCTGTAGCTCTAGTTATGCTCTGAGCAAGGCAACAACGTCAGGATGAGTCAAAAATCCGAAAATTAACAAAGTTTAGCAATTAAGTCCAACTAAGCCCAATAATGACAAAGCAAAAACAATGATTGTAAGAGTTGTCTAATTTCCGTCTCTCTGGCTGGTGCGGCTGTAAAATGCTATTTATGCTTATTATTCATGACCTAACTCTAGACCAAATTAAGGGCCTCTGAATAAGCTTTCCAACAAGGTATCATATGCCTTAATTGGGCTTAAGATGAGTAAGTTAGGCCCATTTAAGTGAAGGAACAACATGGACTGTACACTGATCCAAGCCAAAGAACTCGGGACCCAATTTATCCTTGATTTTGGCCTAATTTGACAATTCTTTTGAAATCTGAAATTGTAGGTCTCTTCCTTATCTTTCTCGGGACAGCAAGATCGCCAAAATCTGATATTTGTAGCTCTAGTTATGCTCTGAGCAAGGCAACAAGGTCAGGATGAGTGAAAAATCCTAAAATTAACAATGTTAAGCAATTAAGCCCAATTAAGCCCAATAATGTCAAAGCAAAAACAATGATTGTAAAAGTTGTCTAATTTCTGTGTCTCTGGCTGGTGCGACTGTAATATGCTATTTATGCTTATTAATCCTGACCTAACCCTAGACCAAATTAAGGGCCTCTGAATAAGCTTTCCAACAAGGTATCATATGCCCTAATTGGGCTTAAGATGAGTAAGTTGTGTACATTTAAGTGAAGGAACATCACGGACTGTACACTGATCCCAGCCAGAGAACTCAGGACCCAATTTGGCCTTGATTTTGGTCTAATTTGACAATTCTCGTGACACCTGAAATTGTAGGTCTCTTCATTATCTTTCAAGGGACAGCAAGAAAATTATAGTTATGATGTGCGCAAGGCAACAAGGTCAGGATGAGTGAAAAATCCAAAAATTAACAATGTTTAGCAATTAAGACCAATAATGTAAAAGCAAAAACAATGATTGTAGAAGTTGCCTAATTTTCGTCTCTCTCTGGCTTGTTCGGTTGTAAACTACTATTTATGCTTATTAATCCTGACCTAACCCTAGACCAAATTAAGCGCCCCAGAATAAGCTTTCCAACAGGGTATCATATGCCTTAATTGGGCTTAAGATGAGTAAGTTAGGCCCATTTATGTGAAGGAACATCATGGACTGCGCACTGAACCACGCCAGAGAACTCGGGACCCAATATAGCCTTGAGTTTGGCCTAATTTGACAATTCTTGTGAATCCTGAAATTGTAGGTCTCTTCCTTATCTTTCTAGGAACATCAAGATCGCCAAAATCCGATATCTATAGCTCTATTTATGCTCTGCGCAAGGCCACAAGGTTTGGATGAGTGAAAATTCCGAAAATTAACAAGGTTTAGCAATTAAGCCCAATTAAGCCGAATAATGTAAAAACGAAAAACAAGGATTGTAAAAGTTGTCTAATTTCCGTCTCTCTTTGGCTTGTGCGGCTGTAAACTGTAATTTATGCTTATTAATCCTGACCTAACCCTATACCAAAATAAGGGCCTCTGTATAAGCTTTCCAACAAGGTATCATATGCCTTAATTGGGCTTAAGATGAGTAAGTTAGGCTCATTTAAGTGAAGGAACAACATGGACTGTACACTGATCGGAGCCAGAGAACTCGGGAACTAATTTAGCCTTGATTTTGGCATAATTTGACAATTCTTGTAAAATCTGAAATTGTAGGTCTCTTTCTTATCTTTCTCGGGACGGGAAGAAAATTCTAGTTATGCTGTGCGCAAGGCAACAAGGTCAAGATGCGTGAAAAATCCGAAAATTAACAATATTTAGCAATTAAGCCCAATTAAACCCGATAATGTAAAATAAAAAACAATGATTGTAAAAGTTGGCCAATTTCCGTCTCTCTCTGGCTTGTGCGGCTGTAAACTGCTATTTATGCTTATTAATCCTAACCTAACCCTACACCAAATTAAGGGCCTCTGAATAACCTTGCAACAAGGTATCATATGCCTTAATTAGGCTTAAGATGAGTAAGTTACGCCCATTTAAGTGAAGGAACATCATAGGCTGGGAGCGGCCCAGGGAGGGGGAGGGGGCCATTTGGCCAAATTGACAACTGAAACCAAAATGAACTCTCCTACTTTCTATGGATTGCGTACTGATCCACCCCAGAGAACTTGGAACCCAATTTAGCCTTGATTTTGGCCTAAAATGACAATTCTTGTGACACCTGAAATTGTAGGTCTCTTCCTTATCTTTCTAGGGACAGCAAGATCACCAAAATCCGATATCTGTAGCTCTAGTTATGCTCTGCACAAGGCAACAAGGTTAGGATGAGTGAAAAATCCGAAAATTAACAATGTTTAGCAATTATGCCCAATAATGTAAAAGCAAAAACAATGATTGTAAAAGTTATCTAATTTATGTCTCTCTCTGGCTTGTGCGGCTGTAAACTGCTATTTATGGTCATTAATCCTGACCTAACCCTAGACCAAATTAAGGGCCTCTGAATAAGCTTTCCAACAAGGTATCATATGCCTTAATTGGGCTTAAGATGAGCCAGTTAGGCCCATTTAAGTGAAGGAATATCATGGACTCCGCATTGATCCGTGCCAGATAACTTGGGATCCAATTTGGCCTTGATTTTGGACTAATTTGACAATTCTCGTGAAACATGAAATTTTAGGTCTTTTCCTTATCTTTCTAGGGACAGCAAGAAAAATCTAGTTATGCTGTGCACAAGGCACCAAGGTCAGGATGAGTGAAAAATCCGAAAATTAACAATATTTAGCAATTAAGTCCAATTAAGCCCAATAATGTAAAAGCAAAAACAATGATTGTAAAAGTTGTTCAATTTCCGTCTCTCTCTGGCTTGTGCGGCTGTAAACTCCTATTTATGCTTTTTAATCCTGACCAAACCCTAGACCAAATTAAGGGCCTCTGAATAAGCTTTCCAACAAGGTATCATATGCCTTAATTGGGCTTAAGATGAGTACGTTAGGCCCATTTGAGTGCAGGAACATCATGGACTGTACACCGATCCGCCCCGGAGAACTCGGGACCCAATTTAGCCTTGATTTTGGTCTAATTTGACAATTCTTGTGAAACCTGAAATTGTAGGTCTCTTCCTTATCTTTCTAGGGACAGCAAGATCACCAAAATCCGATATTTGTAGCTCTAGTTATGGTCTGCGCTAGGCAACAATGTTAGGATGAGTGAAAAATCCGAAAATTAACAATGTTTAGCAATTAAGCCCAATAATGTAATAGCAAAAAACAATGACTATAAAAGTTGTATAATTTCCGTCTCTCTCTGGCTTGTGCGGCTGTAAACTGCTAGTTATGCTTATTAATTCTGACCTAACCCTAGATAAAATTAATGGCCTCTGAATAAGCTTTCCAACAAGGTATCATATTCATTAATTAGGCTTAAGATGAGTAATTTCGGGCTCCAATTTAGCCTTGATTGGGATTTGACAATTCGAAACCTGGACTTTTCTCATTTATCCTATGGAGCCAGTCACCAGAACTCGGGACCCAATTTAGCCTTGATTTTGGCCTAATTTGTAAATTCTTGTGAAACCTGAAATTGTAGGTCTCTTCCTTATCTTTCTAGGTACAGCAAGATCACCAAAATCCGATATTTGTAGCTCTAGTTATGCTCTGCGCAAGGCAACAATGTTAGGATGAGTGAAAAATCCGAAAATTAACAATGTTTAGCAATTAAGCCCAATAATGTAATAACAAAAAACAATGACTGTAAAAGTTATATAATTTCCGTCCCTCTGGCTTGTACAGTGCTAGCGCTATTAATGCTTATTAAACTGACCTAACCCTAGTACAAATAAAGGGCCTCTGAATAAGCTTACCAACAAGGTATCATATGCCTTAATTGGGCTTAAGATGAGAATTTAGGCCCATTTAAGTGAAGGAACATCATGGATTGCGCCGCGATCCACGCGAGGAGAACTCGGGACCCAATTTAGCCTTGATTTTGTCCTAAATTGACATTTCTTGTGAACCCGGAAATTGTAGGTCTCTTCCTTATCTTTCTAGGGACAACAAGATCACCAAAATCCGATATCTGTAGCTCTAGTTATGCTCAGCGCAAGGCAACAAGGTCAAGATGAGTGAAAAATCCGAAAATTAACAATGTTTAGAAATTTAAGCCCAATAATTTAAAAGCAAAAATAATGATTGTAAAAGTTGTCAAATTTCCGTCTCTCTCTGGCTTGGGCGGCAGTAAAATGCTATTTATGCTTATTAATCCTGACCTAACCCTAGACCAAATTAAGGACATCTGAATAAGCTTTCCAACAAGGTATCATATGCCTTAATTGGGCTTAAGATGAGTAAGTTACGCCCATTTAAGTGAAGGAACATCATGGGTCCGCATGGAGAACTGGGACCCGATTTAGCCTTGATTTTGGCCTAATTTGACAATTCTTGTGACACACAAGTGTCGGTCTCTTCCTTATCTTTCTAGGGACAACAAGATCACCAAAATCCGATCTGTAGCTCTAGTTATGCTCTGTACAAGGTAACAATGTCAGAATGAGTGATAAATCCGAAAATTAACAATGTTTAGCAATTAATCCCATTTAAGCCCAATAAGGTAAAACCAAAAACAATGATTGTAAATTTGTCTAATTTTCATCTCTCCCTGGTTTGTGCGGCTGTAAACTGCTATTTATGCTTATTAATCCTGACCTAACCCTAGACCAAATTAAGGGCCTCTGAATAAGCTTTCCAACAAGGTATCATATGCCTTAATTGGGCTTAAGATGAGTAATTTAGGCCCATTTAAGTGAAGGAACATCATGGTCGACATTGACCGATCCGCGCCAGAGAACTCGGGACCCAATTTAGCCTTGATTTTGGCCTAATTTGTAAATTCTTGTGAAACCTGAAATTGTAGGTCTCTTCCTTATCTTTCTAGGGACAGCAAGATCACCAAAATCCGATATCTGTAGCTCTAGTTATGTTTTGCGCAAGGCAACAAGGTCAGGATGAGTGAAAAATCCAAAAATTAACAATGTTTAGCAATTAAGCTCAATAAGGTAAAACCAAAAACAATGATTGTAAAATTTGTCTAATTTTCGTCTCTCTCTTGCTTGTGCGGCTGTAAACTGCTATTTATGCTTATTAATCTTGACCTAACCCTAGACCAAATTAAGGGCCTCTGAATAAGCTTTCCAGCAAGGTGTCATTTGCCTTAATTGGGCTTAAGATGAGTAAGTTAAGCCCCTTTTAGTGAAGGAGCATCATGGACTGCGCACTGATCCGTGCCAGAGAACTCAGGACCCAATATAGCCTTGATTTTTGCTTAATTTGACAATTCTTGTGCAACCTGAAATTTTAAGTCTCTTCCTTATCTTTCTAGCGACAGCAAGATCACCAAAATCCGATATCTGTAGCTCTAGTTATGATCTGTACAAGGCAACAAGGTCAGAATGAGTGATAAATCCGAAAATTAACAAAGTTTAGCAATTAAGCCCAATTAAGCCCAATAAGGTAAAACCAAAAACAATGATTGTAAAATTTGTCTAATTTTCGTCTCTCCCTGGCTTGTACGACTGTAAACTCCTATTTATCCTTATTAGTCCGGCCCTAACCCGAGACCAAATAAAGGGCCTCTGAATGAGCTTTCCAACAAGGTATCATATGCCTTAATTGGGCTTAAGATGAGTAAGTTAGTCGCATTTAAGTGAAGGAAGATCATGTACTGTGCACTGATCCGTGCCAGAGAACTTGGGACCCAATTTAGCCTTGATTTTGGCCTAATTTGACAACTCTTGTGAAACCTGAAATTGTAGGTCTCTTCCTTATCTTTCTAGGGACAACAAGATCACCAAAATACGATATCTGTAGCTATAGTTATGCTCTGCGCAAGACCGCTAGGGCAGGATGAGTGAAAAATCCGAAAATTAACAATGTTTAGCAATTAAGCCCAATAATGTAAAAGCAAAAACAATGATTGAAAAGATGTCTAGTTTCAGTCTCTCTCTTGCTTGTACGGCTGTAAACTGCTATTTATGTTATTAAATCCTGACCTAACCCTAGACCAAATTAAGGGCCTCTGAATAAGCTTTCCATCAAGGTATCATATGCCTTAATTGGGCTTTATATGAGTAAGTTAGGCGCATTCAAGTGAAGGAACATCATGAAATGCGCACTAATCCACGCCAGAGAACTCGGGACCCAATTAAGCATTGATTTTATCCTAATTTGATAATTCTTGTGAAACCTGAAATTGTAGGTGTCTTCCTTATCTTTCTAGGGACAACAAGATCACCAAAATCTGATATCTGTAGCTCTAGTTCTGCTCTGTGCAAGGAAACAAGGTCAGAAAGAATGAAAAATCCGAAAATTAACAATGTTTAGCATTTAAGCCCAATAATGTAAAAGCAAACAAAATGATTGTAAAAGTTGTCTAATTTTTGTCTCTCTAGCTTGTGTGATTTTAACTGCTATTTATGCTTATTAATCCTGACCTAACCCTGGACCAAATTTAGGGCCTCTGAATAAGCTTTCCAACAAAATATCATATGCTTTAATTGGGCTTAAGATGAGTAAGTTAGGCCCATTTAAGTTAAGGAACATCATGGAGTGCGCACCCATCCGAGAGAACTGGGACAATTTAGCCTTGATTTTGGTCTTATTTGACGATTCTTGTGAACCTGAAATTGTAGGTCTCTTCCTTATCTTTCTAGGGATAGCAAGATCACCAAAATCGATATCTGTAGCTTTGGTTATGCTCTGCGCAAGACAACAAGGTCAGGATGAGCGAAAAATCCGAAAATTAACAATGTTTAGCAATTAAGCCTAATAATGTAAAAGCAAAAACAATGATTGTAAAAGTTGTCTAATTTCAGTCTCTCTCTGGCTTGTGCGGCTGTAAACTCCTATTTATGCTTTTTAATCCTGACCTATCCCTAGATCAAATTAAGGGCCTCTGAATAAGCTTTCCAACAAGGTAACATATGCCTTAATTGGGCTTTAGATGAGTAAGTTAGGCCCATTTAAGTGAAGGAGCATCATGGACTGCGCACTGATCCGCGCCAGAGAACTTTGGACCCAATTTAGCCTTGATTTAGGCCTAATTTGACAATTCTTGTGACACCTGAAATTGTAGGTCGCTTCCTTATCTTTCTAGGGACAACAAGATCACCAAAATCCGATATATGTAGCTCTAGTTATGCTCTGTGCAAGGCAACAAGGTCAGAATGAGTAATAAATCCAAAAATTAACAATATTTACCAATTAAGCCCAATAAGGTAAAACCAAAAACAATGATTGTAAAGTTTATCTAATTTCCGTCTCTCTCTGGCTTGTGCGGCTGTAAACTGCTATTTATGCTTATTAATCCTGACCTAACCCTAGACCAAATTAAGGGCCTCTGAATAAGCTTTCCAACAAGGTATCATATGCCTTAATTGGGCTTAAGATGAGTAATTTAGTCCCATTTAAGTGAAGGAACATCATGGACTGCGCACTTATCCGCGCCAGAGAACTCGGGACCCAATTTAGCCTTGATTTTGGCCTAATTTGTAAATTCTTGTGAAACCTGAAATTGTAGGTCTCTTCCTTATCTTTCTAGGGACAGCAAGATCACCAAAATCCGATATTTGTAGCTCTTGTTATGCTCTACGCAAGGCAACAAGGTCGGGATGAGTGAAAAATCCAAAATTTAACAATGTTTAGCAATTAAGCCCAATAATAAGTAAAAGCAAAAACAATGATTGTGAAATTTGTCTAATTTCCGTCTCTCTCTCGGCCTTGTGCGGCTGTAAACTGCTTTTTATGCTTATTAATCTTGACCTAAACCTAGACCAAATTAAGGGCCTCACTGAATAAGCTTTCCAACAAGGTATCATATGCCTTAATTGGGCTTAAGATGAGTAAGTTAGAGCCCATTTTAGTGAAGGAACATCATGGATCATGCCTTGATCCGAACCAGACAACTGGAGACCCATTTTAGCCTTGATTTTGGCCTAATTTGACAATTCTTGTGAAACATGAAATTGTAGGTCTCTTCCTTATCTTTCTAGGGACAGCAAGATCACCAAAATCCGATATCTGTAGCTCTAGTTATGCTGCAGCAAGGCAACAAGGTCAGAATGAGTGATAAATCCGAAAATTAACAAAGTTTAGCAATTAAGCCCAATAAGGTAAAACCAAAAACAATGATTGTAAAATTTGTCTAATTTTCGTCTCTCCCTGGCTTGTGCGGCTATAAACTGCTATTTATGCTTATTAATCCTGACCTAACCCTAGACCAAATTAAGGGCCTCTGAATAAGCTTTCCAACTAGGTATCATATGCCTTAATTGGGCTTAAGATGAGTAATTTAGGCTCCTTTAAGTGATGGAACGTCATGGACTTCACATTGATCCGCACCAGAGAATTCTGGACCCAATTTAGCCTTGATTTTGGCCTAATTTGACAGTTCTTGTGAAACCTGAAATTGTAGGTCTCTTCCTTATCTTTCTAGGGACAACAAGATCACCAAAATCCGATATCAGTAGCTCTAGTTATGCTCTGCGCAAGGTAAAAAGGTCAGGATGAGTGAAAATTCCGAAAATTAAGAATGTTTAGCAATTAAGCCCAATAATATAAAAGCAAAAACAAGGATTGTAAAAGTTGTCTAATTTCCGTCTCTCTCTGGATTGTACGGCTGTAAACTGCTATTAATGCTTATTAATCCTGACCTAACCCTAGTACAAATAAAGGGCCTCTGAATATGCTTTCCAACAAGGTATCATATGCCTTCATTGGGCTTAAGATGAGAAATTTAGGATCATTTAAGTGAAGGAACACATCATGGAGTGCGCATGATCCCTTAGGAGAACTCGGGACCCCAATTTAGCTTTGATTTTGGCCTAATTTGACAATTTCTTGTGAAACCCGAAATTGTAGGGCTCTTCCTTATCTTTCTAGGGACAGCAAGATCACCAAAATCCGATATCCGTAGCTCTAGTTATTCTCTGAGCAAGGCAACAAAGTCAGGATGAGTGAAAAATCCGAAAATTAACAATGTTTAGCAATTAATCCCAGTCATGTAAAAGCAAAAATAATGATTGTAAAAGATGTCTAATTTCCGTCTCTGTCTGGCTTGTGCGGCTGTAATCCATTATTTATGCTTATTAATCGTGACCTAACCCTAGAGCAAATTATGGGCCTCTGAATAAGCAATCCAACAAGGTATCATATGCCTTAATTGGGCTTAAGATGAGTAAGTTAGGCACATTTAAGTGAAGGAACATCATGGACTGCACACTGATCCATGCCAGAGAACTCGGGACTCAATTTAGCCTTCATTTTGGCTTAATTTGACAATTATTATGAAACCTGAAATTGTAGGTCTCTTCCTTATCTTTCTAGGGACAGCAAGCTCACCAAAATCCGATATCTGTAGCTCAAATTATGCTCTGCGCAAGGTAACAAGGTGAAGATGAGTGAAAAATCTGAAAATTCACAATGTTTAGCAATTAAACCCAATAATTTAAAAGCAAAAACAAGGATCGTAAAAGTTGTCTAATTTCCATCTCTCCCTGGCATGTGCGGCTGTAAACTGCTGTTTATGATTATTAATCTTGACCTAACCCTAGACCAAATTAAGGGCCTCTGAATAAGCTTTCCAACAAGGTAACATATGCCTTAATTGGGCTTTAGATGAGTAAGTTAGGCCCATTTAGAAGAACAACATGGATTGCATCCCGAGAGAAATCGGGACCCAATTTAGCCTTGATTTTGGCCTGATTTGACAATTATTGTGAAACCTGAAATTGTAGGTCTCTTCCTTATCTTTCTAGGGACAGTAAGATCACCAAAATCCGATATCTGTAGCTCTAGTTATGTTCTGTGCAAGGCAACAAGGTCAGGATGAGTGAAAAATCCAAAAATTAACAATGTTTAGCAATTAAGCTCAATAAGGTAAAACCAAAAACAATGATTGTAAAATTTGTCTAATTTTTGTCTCTCTCTGGCTTGTGCGGCTGTAAACTACTATTTATGCTTATTAATCTGACCTAACCCTAGACCAAATTAAGGGCCTCGAATAAGCTTTCCAACAAGGTATCATATTCCTTAATTGGGCTTAAGATGAGTAAATTAGTCCCATTTAAGTGAAGGAACATCATGGACTGCTCACTTACCCGTACCAGAGAACTCGGGACCCAATTTAGCCTTGATTTTGGCCTAATTTGACAATTCTTGTGAAACCTGAAATTGTAGGTCTCTTCCTTATCTTTCTAGGGACAGCAAGATCACCAAAATCCGATATGTAGCTCTAGTTATGCTCTGCGCAAGGCAACAAGGTCGGGATGAGTGAAAAATCCGAAAATTAACAATGTTTAGCAATTAAGCCCAATTCAATAATGTAAAATCAAAAACAATGATTGTAAAATTTGTCTAATTTTCGTCTCTCTGGCTTGTACGGCTGTAAACTGCTATTTATCCTTATTAATCTTGGCCTAACCCTAGACCAAATTAAGGGCCTCTGAATAAGCTTTCCAACAAGGTATCATATGCCTTAATTGGGCTTAAGATGAGTAAGTTAGGCCCATTTAAGTGAAGGAAGATCATGGACCGTCTTGATCCGCGGCAGGAAGAACTTGGGACCCAATTTAGCCTTGATTTTGGCCTAATTTGACAACTCTTGTGAAACCAGAAATTGTAGGTCTCTTCCTTATCTTTCTAGGGACAACAAGATCACCAAAATCCGATATCGTAGCTCTAGTGATGCTTTCTGGCAAGGCTACAAGGTCGGGATGAGTGAAAAATCCGAAAATTAACAATGTTTAGCAATTAAGCCCAATAATGTAAAAGCAAAAACAATGATTGTAAAAGTTGTCTAATTTTCGTCTCTCTCCGGATTGTGCGGCTTTTAACTACTATTTATGCTTATTAATCCTGACCTAACCCTAGACCAAATTAAGGGCCTCGAATAAGCTTTCCAACAAGGTATCATATGCCTTAATTGGGCTTAAGATGAGTAATTTAGGCCCATTTAAGTGAAGGAACATCATGGACTTCGTCGATCCCGCTGAGAGAACCCGGGACCCAATTTAGCCTTGATTTTGGCCTAATTTGATAATTCTTGTGAAACGTGAAATTGTAGGTCTCTTCCTTATCTTTCTAGGGTCAGCAAGATCTCCAAAATCTGATATATGCAGCTCTAGTTATGCTCTGCGCAGGGCAACAAGGTAAGGATGAGTGAAAAATCCAAAAATTAACATAGCAATTAAACCCAATAATGGAAAAGCAAAAACAATGATTGTAAAAGTTGTCTAATTTCTGTCTCTCTCTGGCTTGTGCGGCTGTAGTCGGCTATTTTTGCTTATTAATCCTGACCAAACCCCAGACCAAATTAATGGCCTCTGAATAAGCCTTACAACAAGGTATCATATGCCTTAATTGGGCTTAAGATGAGTACGTTAGGCCCATTTAAGTGAAGGAACATCATGGACTGCGCACTCATCCACGCCAGAGAATACGGGACCCAATTTAGCCATGACTTTGGCCTAATTTGACAATTCTTGTGAAACCTGAAATTGTAGGTCTCTTCCTTATCTTTCTAGAGACAACAAGATCACCAAAATCCGATATCTGTAGCTCTTTTTATGCTCTGCCAAGGCAACATGGTCAGGATGAGTGAAAAATCCGACAATTAACAATGTTTAGCAAATAAGCCCAATAATGTAAAAGCAAAAACAATGATTGTGAAAGTTGTCAAATTTCCGTCACTCTCTGGCTTGTTCGTCTGTAAACTGCTATTTACGCTTATTAATCCTGACCTAACCCTAGACCAAATTAAGGGCCTCTGAATAAGCTTTCCAACAAGGTATCATATGCCTTAATTGGGTTTAAGATGAGTAAGTTAGGCCCATTTAAGTGAAGGAACATCATGGACTACACACAGATCCACGCCTGAGAACTCGGGACCCAATTTAGCCTTGATTTTGGTCTAATTTGACAATTCTTGTGAAAACTGAAATTGTAGGTCTTTTCATTATCTTTCTAGGGTCAACAAGATCACCAAAATCCGATATCTGTAGCTCTAGTTATGCTCTGTGCAAGGGAACAAGGTCAGGATGACTGAAAAATCCGAAAATTAACAATGTTTAGCAATTAAGACCAATAATGTAAAAGCAAAAACAATGATTGTAAAAGTTGTCTAATTTCCGTCACTCTCTGGATTTTGCTGTTGTAAACTGGTATTTTTGGCTTATTAATCCTGACCTAACCCAAGACCAAATTAAGGGCCTCGGAATAAGCTTTCCAACAAGGTATCATATGCCTTAATTGGGCTTGAGAAGAGTAAGTTAGGCACATTTAGGTGAAGGAACATCATGGACTGCGCACTGATCCGTGCTAGAGAACTCGGGACCCAATTTAGCCTTGATTTTGGGCTAATTTGACAATTCTTGTGAAACCTGAAATTGTAGGTCTCTTCCTTATCTTTCTTGGGACAGCAAGATCACCAAAATCCGATATATGTAGCTCTAGTTATGCTCTGCGCTAGGGAACAAGGTCAGGATGAGTGAAAAATCCAAAAATTAACGTTTAGCAAATAAGAGCATTTATGCACTATATGTAAAAGCAAAAACAATGATTGTATTAGTTGTCTAATTTCGGTCACTCTCTGGCGTGTTCGTCTGTAAGCTGCTATTTATGCTTATTAATCCTAGCCTAACCCTAGACCAAATTAAGGGCCTCCGAATAAGCTTTCCAACAAGGTATCATATGCCTTAATTAGGCTTAAGATGAGTAAGTTAGGCCCATTTAAGTGAAGGGACATCGTGGACTGCGCACTTATCCGCGCCAGGGAACTCGGGAACCAATTTTACCTTGATTTCAGCCTATTTTGACAATTCTTATGAAACCTGAAATTGTAGGTCTCTTCCTTATCTTTCTAGGGACAACAAGATCACCAAAATCCGATATCTGCAGCTCTAATTATGCTCTGCGCATGGCAACAAGGTCAGGATGAGTGAAAAATCCGAAAATTAACAATGTTTAGCAATTAAGCGCAATAATGTAAAAGCAAAAACAATGATTGTAAAAGTTGTCTAATTTTCGTCTCTCTAGCTTGTGCGGTTTTAAACTGCTATTTATGCTTATTAATCTTGACCTAACCCTAGACCAAATTAAGGGCCTCCGAATAAGCTTTCCAACAAGGTATCATATGCCTTAATTGGGCTTAAGATGAGTAGGTTAGGCCCATTTAAGTGAAGGAACATCATGGGTGCGCATTGATCCGGGCCGAGAGAACTCGGGACCCAATTTAGCTTTGATTTTGGCCTAATTTGACAATTCTTGTGAAACCTGAAATTGTAGGTATCCTCCTTATCTTTCTACGGACAGCAAGATCACCAAAATCCGATATCTGTAGCTCTAGTTATGCTCTGTGTAAGGCAACAAGGTCAGGATGAGTGAAAAATCCGAAAATTAACAATGTTTTGCAATTAAGCCCAATAATGTAAAAGCAAAAACAATGATTGTAAAAGTTATCTAATTTCCGTCACTCTCTGGCGTTTGCGGCTGTAAACTGCTATTTTTGGCTTATTAATTCTGACCTAACCCAAGACCAAATTAGGGGCCTCCGAATAAGCTTTCCAGCAAGGTATCATATGCCTTAATTGGGCTTGAGATGAGTAAGTTAGGCACATTTAATTGAAGGAACATCATGGACTGCGCACTGTTCCGTGCAGAGAACTCGGGACCCAATTTAGCCTTGATTTTGGGCGAATTTGACAATTCCTGTAAAACCTGAAATTGTAGGTCTCTTCCTTATCTTTCTAGCGACAACAAGGTCACCAAAATCTGATATTTGTTGCTCTAGATATGGTTTGCGCAAGGCAACAAGGTCAAGATGAGTGAAAAATCCGAAATTTAACAATGTTTAGCAATTAAGCCCAATAATGTAAAGCAAAAACAATGATTGTAAAAGTTGTCTAATTTCCATCTCTCTCTGGCTTGTGCGGCTGTAAGCTGCTATTTATGCTTATTAATCCAGACGTAACCCTAGACCAAATTAAGGGCCTATGAATAGGATTTCCAACAAGGTATCATATGCCTTAATTGGGTTTAAGATGAGTAAGTTAGGCCCATTTAAGTGAAGGACCATCATGGACTGCGCACTGATCCGCGCCAGAGAACTCGGGACCCAATTTAGCCTTGATTTTGGCCTAATTTGACAATTCTTGTGACACCAGAAATTGTAGGTCTCTTCCATATCTTTCTAGGGACAGCGTGATCACAAAAATCCTATATCTGTAGTTCTAGTTATGCTCTATCCAACGCAGCAAGGTCAGGATGAGTGAAAAATCTGAAAATTAACGATGTTTAGCATTTAAGCGCAATAATGTAAAAGCGAAAACAATGATTGTAAAAGTTGCCTAATTTCTGTCTCTCTCTAGCTTGTGAGGCTTTAAACTGCTATTTATGCTTATTTATCCTGACCTAACCCTATACCAAATTAAGGGCCTCTGAATAAGCTTTCCAACAAGGTATCGTATGCCTTAATTGGGCTTAAGATGAAGAAGCTAGGCCCATTTATGGGAAGGAACAGAATGGAGTGCGCACTGATCGGCCGAGAGAACTCGGGACCCAATTTAGCTTTGATTTTGGCCTAATTTGACAATTCTTGTGAAACCTGAAATTGTAGGTCTCTTCCTTATCGTTCTAGGGACAGCAAGATCACCAAAATCCGATATCTATAGCTCAAGTTATGCTCTTCTCAAGGCAAGAAGGTCAGGATGACTGAAAAATCCGAAAATTAACAATGTTTAGCAATTAAGCCCAATAATGTAAAAGCAAAAACAACGATTGTAAAAGTTGTCTAATTTCCATCTCTCTCTGGCTTGTGCGGCTGTAAACTGCTATTTATGCTTATTAATCCTGGCCTAACCCTAGACCAAATTAAGGGCCTCTGAATAAGCTTTGCAACAAGGTATCATATGCCTTAATTGGGGTTTAGATGAGTAAGTTAGGCTCATTTAAGTGAAGGAACATCATGGACTGCGCACTGATCCGTGCCAGAGAACTCGGGACCCAATTTAGCCTTGATTTTGGCCTAATTTGACAATTCTTATCAAACGTGAAATTGTAGGTCTCTTCCTTATCTTTCTTGGGATAACAAGATCACCAAAATCTGATATATGTAGCTCAAGTTATGCTCTGCTGAAGACAACAAGGTCAGGATGAGTGAAAAATCCGAAAATTAACAATGTTTGGCAATTAAGCCCAATAATGTAAAAGCAAAAAACAATGATTGTAAAATTTGTCTAATTTCCAGTCTCTCTCGGCTTTGCGGCTTTAAACTGCTATTTATGCTTATTAATCTGACCCAAACCTAGACCAAATTAAGGGCCTCCGAATAAGCTTACCAACAAGTTATCATATGCCTTAATTGGGCTTAAGATGAGTAAGTTAGGCCCATTTAAGTGAAGGAACATCATGGGCTGCACGATCCACGCGAGGAGAACTCGGGACCCAATTTAGCCTTGATTTTGGCCTAATTTGACAATTCTTGTGAAATCTGAAATTGTAGGTCTCTTCCTTATCTTTCTAGGGACAACAAGATCACCAAAATCCGATATTTGTAGCTCTAGTTATATGCCTGTGCCAAGGCAACAAGGTCGGGATGAGTGAAAAATCCGAAAAATTAACAATGTTTAGCAATTAAGCCCAATGATAAGGTAAAACCAAAAACAATGATTTTAAAAGTTGTCTAATTTCCGTCTCTCTCTGGCTTGGTGGCTGTAAACAGCTATTTATGCTTATTAATCCTGACCTAACCCTAGACCAAATTAAGGGCCTCACGAATAAGCTTTCCAACAAGGTATCATATGCCTTAATTGGGCTTAAGATGAGTAAGTTAGGCCCATTTAAGTGAAGGAACATCATGGGTGCGCTTGATCCATGCCGAGAGAACTCGGGACCCAATTTAGCCTTGATTTTGGCATAATTTGACAATTCTTGTGAAACCTGGAATTGTAGGTCTCCTCCTTATCTTTCTAGGGACAACAAGATCACCAAAATCCGATATCGGTAGCTCTAGTTATGCTCGTGCAAGGCAACAAGGTCGGGATGAGTGAAAAATCCGAAAATTAACAATGTTCAACAATTAAGCCCATTAATGTAAAAGCAAAAACACTGATTGTAAAGTTGTCTAATTTGGTCTCTCTCTGGCTTGTGCGGCTGTAAACTGCTACTTATGCTTATTAATCCTGACCTAACCCTATACCAAATTAAGGGCCTCTGAATAAGCTTTCCAACAAGGTATCATATGCCTTAATTGGGCTTAAGATGAGTAAGTTAGGCCCATTTAAGTGAAGGAACATCAAGGACTGCGCACTGATCCGTGCGAGAGAACTCGGGACCCAATTTAGCCTTGATTTTGGCCTAATTTGACAATTCTTGTGACACCTGAAATTGTAGGTCTCTTCCTTATCTTTCTAGGGACAACAAGATCACCAAAATCCGATATTTGTAGCTATAGTTATGCTCTGCGCAAGGCTACAATGTCAGGATGAGTGAAAAATCCGAAAATTAACAATGTTTAGTAATTAAGCCCAATAATGTAAAAGCAATAACAATGATTGTAAAGGTTGTCTAATTTCCTTCTCTTTCTGGCTTGTGCGGCTGTAAGCTGCTATTTATGCTTATTAATCCGACCTAACCCTAGACCAAATTAAGGCCCTCGAATAAGCTTTCCAACAAGGTATCATATGCCTTAATTGGGCTTAAGATGAGTAAGTTAGGCCCATTTAAGTGAAGGAACATCATGCAGATCCACATGGAGAACTCGGGACCCAATTTAGCCTTGATTTTGGCCTAATTTGACAATTCTTGTGAAACCAAAATTGTAGGCTCTTCCTTATCTTTCTAGGGACACAAGATCACCAAAATCCGATATCGCTCTAGTTATGCTCCGCGCCCAAGGCAAAGGTCGGGATGAGTGAAAAATCCGAAAATTAACAATGTTTAGCAATTAAGCCCAATAAGGTAAAAGCAAAAACAATGATTGTAAAAGTTGTCTAATTTCCTCTCTCCCTGGCTGTAAACGCTATTTATGCCTATCACCCCCCATAGACCAAATTAAGGGCCTCCTTCAATAAGGTATCATATGCCTTAATTGGGCTTAAGATGATAAGTTAGGCCCATTTAAGTGAAGGAACATCATTGATCCATCCCGAGAACTAGGGACCCAATTTAGCCTTGATTTTGGCCTAATTTGACAATTCTTTTTACACCTGAAATTATAGGTCTCTTCATTATCTTTCTAGGGACAGCGAGATCACCAAAATCCGATATTTGTAGCTCTAGTTATGCTCTGTGCACGGCAACAAGGTCAGGATGCGTGAAAAATCCGAAAATTAACAATTTTTAGCAATTAAGCCCAATAATGTAAAAGCAAAAACAATGATTGTAAAATTTGTCTAATTTCCGTCTCTCTCTGGCTTGTGCTCCTGTAAGCTGCTATTTATGCTTATTAATCTGACCTAACCCTAGACCAAATTAAGGGCCTCTGAATAAGCTTTCCAACAAGGTATCATATGCCTTAATTGGGCTTAAGATGAGTAAGTTAGGCCCATTTAAGTGAAGGAACATCATGGACGCACACTAATCCGCGCAACTCGGGACCAATTTAGCCTTGATTTTGGCCTAATTTGACAATTCTTATGAAACCGAAATTGTAGGTCTCTTCCTTATCTTTCTAGGGACAGCAAGATCACCAAAATCCGATATCTGTAGCTCTAGTTTTCTCTGCGCAAGGCAACAAGGTCGGGATGAGTGAAAAATCCAAAAATTAACAATGTTTACAATTAAGCCCAATAAGGTAAAACAAAAACAATGATTGTAAAAGTTTTCTAATTTCCGTCTCTCACGGCTTGTGCGGCTGTAAACTGCTATTTATACTTATTAATCTGACCTACCCTAGACCAAATTAAGGCCTCTGAATAAGCTTTCCAACAAGGTATCATATGCCTTAATTGGGCTTAAGATGAGTAAGTTAGGCCCATTTAAGTGAAGGAACATCATGATCCGCTAGAGAACTCGGGACCCAATTTAGCCTTGATTTTGGCCTAATTTGACAATTCTTGTGAAACCGAAATTGTAGGTCTCTTCCTTATCTTTCTAGGGACAGCAAGATCACCAAAATCCGATATCCGTAGCTCTAGTTATGTTTCTGCGCAAGGCAACAAGGTCGGGATGAGTGAAAAATCCGAAAATTAACAATGTTTAGCAATTAAGCCCAATAATGTAAAAGCAAAAACAATGATTGTAAAAGTTGTCTAATTTTCGTCTCTCTCTAGGCTTGTAAGCTGCTATTTATGCTTATTAATCGACCTAACCCTAGACCAAATTAAGGGCCCTGAATAAGCTTTCCAACAAGGTATCATATACCTTAATTGGGCTTAAGATGAGTAAGTTAGGCCCATTTAAGTGAAGGAACATCATGGACGCACGATCCGAGAGAACTCGGGACCCAATATAGCCTTGATTTTGGCCTAATTTGACAATCTAACTGAAATTGTAGGTCTCTTCCTCACCTTTCTAGGGACAGCAAGATCACCAAAATCCGATATCTGTAGCTCTAGTTATGTTTTACGCAAGGCAACAAGGTCAGGATGAGTGAAAAATCCAAAAATTAACAATGTTTAGCAATTAAGCTCAATAAGGTAAAACCAAAAACAATGATTGTAAAATTTGTCTAATTTTCGTCTCTCTCTTGCTTGTGCGGCTGTAAACTGCTATTTATTCTTATTAATCCTGACCTAACCCTAGACTAAATTAAGGGCCTCTGAATAAGCTTTCCAACAAAGAATCATATGCCTTAATTGGGATTAAGATGAGTAATTTAGGCCTATTTAAGTGAAGGAACATCATGGAATGCGCACTGATCCGCACCAGAGAACTCGGGACCCAATTTAGCCTTGATTTTGGCCTAATTTAACAATTCTTGTGAAACCAAACATTCTAGGTCTCTTCCTTATCTTTCTAGGGACATCAAGATCACCAAAATCCGATATCTGTAACTCTAGTTATGCTCTGAGCAAGGCAAAAAGGTCAGGATGAGTGAAAAATCTGAAAATTAACAATGTTTAGCAATTAAGTCCAATAATGTAAAAGCAAAAATAATGATTGTAAAAGTTGTCTAATTTTCGTCTCTCTATGGCTTGTGCGCCTGTAAACTGCTATTTATAGTTATTAATCCTGACCTAACCCTAGACCAAATTAAGGGCCTCTTAATAAGCTTTCCAGTAAGGTATCATATGCCTTAATTGGGCTTAAGATGAGTAAGTTAGGCCCATTTAAGTGAAGGAACATCATGGGCTGCAAGCGATCCGTCTTGAGAACTCGGACCCAATTTAGCCTTGATTTTGTCCTATTTTGAAAATTCTTGAAAAACCTGAAATTGTAGGTCTCTTCCTTATCTTTCTAGGGATAGCAAGATCACCAAAATCCGATATTTGTAGCTCTAGTTATGCTCTGCATGGGAAAAAGGTCAGGATGAGTGAAAAATCCGAAAATTAACAATATTTAGCAATTAAGCCCAATAATGTAAAAGCAAAATGAATGATTGTAAAAGTTGTCAAATTTTCGTCTCTCTCTGGCTTGTGCGGCTGTAAACTGCTATTTATGCTTATTAATCCTGACTTAACCCAAGACCAAATTAAGGGCCTCTGAATAGGCTTTCCAACAAGGTATCATATGCCTTAATTGGGCTTAAGATGAGTAAGTTAGGCCCATTTAAGTGAAGGAACATCATGGACTGCGCACTAATCCGCGCCAGAGAACTCGGGTTCCAATTTAGCCTTGATTTTGGAATAATTTGACAATTCTTATGAAACCTGAAATTGTAGGTCTCTTCCTTATCTTTCCAGGGACAGCAAGATCACCAAAATCCGATATCTGTAGCTCTAGTTATGCTCTGCGCAAGGCAACAAGGTCAGGATGAGTGAAAAATCCGAAAATTAACAATGTTTAGCAATTAAGCCCAGTAATGTAAAAGCAAAAACAATGATTGTAAAAGTTTTCTAATTTCAGTCTCTCTCTGGCTTGTGCGGTTGTACACTGTTATTTATGCTTATTAATCCTGACCTAACCCTAGACCAAATTAAGGGCCTCTGAATAAGCTTTCCAACAAGGTATCATATGCCTTAATTGGGCTTAAGATGAGGAAGTTAGGCCCATTTAAGGAAGGAACATCATGGACTCCACACTGATCCGTGCCGGAAGAAAATTCGGGACCCAATTTAGCCTTGATTTTGGACTAATTTGACAATTCTTGTGACACCTGAAATCGTAGGTCTCTTCCTTATCTTTCTAGGCACAACAAGATCACCAAAATCTGATATCTGTATGTAGCTCTAGTTATGATCTGTGCAAGGCAACAAGGTCAGGATGAGTGAAAAATCCGAAAATTAACAATGTTTAGCAATTAAGCACATTAATGTAAAAGCAAAAACATGGATTGTAAAAGTTGTCTAATTTCCGTCTCTCTCTGGCGGCAGGCGGCTGTAAACTGCTATTTATGCTTATTATTCCTGACCTAACCCTAGATCAAATTAAGGGCCTCTGAATAAACATTCCATCAAGGTTTCATATGCCTTGATTGGGCTTAAGATGAGTAAGTTAGGCCCATTTAAGTGAAGGAACATCATGGACTGTGCACTAATCCGCGTCAGAGAACTCGGGACCCAATTTAGGCTTGATTTTGGCCTAAGTTGACAATTCTCCTTTCAACTGAAATTGTAGGTCTCTTCCTTATCTATCTAGGGACAACAACATCACCAATATCCGATATTTGTAGTTCTAGTTTTGCTCTGTTCAAGGCAGCAAGGTCAGGATGAGTGAAAAATTCAAAAATTAACAATGTTTAGCAATTAAGCACAATAAGGTAAAACCAAAACCAATGATTATAAAATTTGTCTAATTTTCGTCTCTCTCTGGCTTGTGCGGCTGTCAACTGCTATTTATGCTTATTAATCCTGGCCTAACCCTAGACGAAATTAAGGGCCTCTGAATAAGCTTTCCAACAAGGAATCATATGCCTTAATGGGCTTAAGATGAGTAATTTAGACCCATTTAAGTGAAGGAACATCATGGACTGTGCACTAATCCGCGTCAGAGAACTCGGGACCCAATTTAGGCTTGATTTTGGCCAAATTTGACAATTCTTGCGAATCCTGAAATTGTAGGTCTCTTCCTTATCTCTTTAGGGTCAGCGAGATCATCAAAATCTGATATCTGTAGCTCTAGTTATGCTCTGTGCAAGGCAACAAGGTCAGGATGAGTGAAAAATCCGAAAATTAACAATGTTTAACAATTTAGTTCAATAAGGTAAAACCAAAAACAATGATTGTAAAATTTGTATAATTTCTATCTCTCTCTGGCTTGTGCGGCTGTAAACTGCTATTTATGCTTATTAATCCTGACCTAACCCTAGACCAAATTAAGGGCCTCTGAATAAGCTTTCCAACAAGGTATCATATGCCTTAATTGGGATTAAGATGAGTAATTTAGGCCCATTTAAGTGATGGAACATCATGGACTGCGCACTTATCCGCATGAGAACGGGGACCCAATTTAGCCTTGATTTGGGTCTAATTTTGACAATTCTTGTGACTCCTGAAATTGTAGGTCTCTTCCTTATCTTACTAGGGACAGCAAGATCTCCAAAATCCGATATTTGTAGCTCTAGTTATGCTCTGCGCAAGGCAACAAGGTCAGGATGAGTGAAAAATTGCAAAATTAACAATGTTTAGCAATTAAGCCCATTAATGTAAAAGCAAAAACAATGATTGTAAAAGTTGTCTAATTTCCGTCTCTCTCTGGCTTGTGCGACTGTAAACTATTATTTATGCTTATTAATCCAGACCTAACCCTAAACCAAATTAAGGGCCTCTGAATAAGCTTTCCAACAAGGTATCATATGCCTTAATTGGGATTAAGATGAGTAAGTTAGGCCCATTTAAGTGAAGGAACATCATGGATTGCGCACTAATCCGTGCAAGAGAACTCGGGATCCAATTTATCCTTGATTTTGGCCTAATCTGACAATTCTTGTGAAACCTGAAATTGTAGGTCTTTTCCTTATCTTTCTAGGGACACCAAGGTCACCAATATCCGATATCTGTAGCTCTAGTTTTTCTCTGTGCAAGGTAACAATGTCAGGATGAGTGAAAAATTCGAAAATTAACAATGTTTAGCAATTAAGCCCAATAAGGTAAAACCAAAAACAATGATTATAAAATTTGTCTAATTTTCGTCTCTCTCTGGCTTGTGCGGCTGTAAAATGCTATTTATGCTTCTTAATCCGGCATAACCCTAGACCAAATTAAGGGCCCTTGAATAAGCTTTCAAACAAGGAATCGTATGCCTTAATTGGGCTTAAGTTGAGTAATTTAGGCCCATTTAAGTGAAGGAACATCATTGACTGCACACTGATCCGCGCCAGAGAACTCGAGACCTAATTTAGCCTTGATTTTGGCCTAATTTGACAATTCTTGTGAAACCTGAAATTGTAGGTCTCTTCTTTATCTTTCTAGGGTCATCAAGATCCTCAAAATCCGATATCTGTAGCTCTAGTTATGCTCTGCGCAAGGCAACAAGGTCAGGATGAGTGAAAAATCCAAAAATTAACAATGTTTAACAATTAAGCCCAATAAGGTAAAACCAAAAACAATGATTGTAAAATTTGTATAATTTCTGTCTCTCTCTGGCTTGTGCGGCTGTAAACTGCTATTTATGCTTATTAATCCTGACCTAACCCGAGACCAAATTAAGGGCCTCTGAATAAGCTTTCCAACAAGGGATCATATGCCTTAATTGGGCTTAAGATGAGTAATTTAGGCCCATTTAAGTGATGGAACAACATGGACTGCGCACTTATCCTCACCAGAGAACTCGGGACCCAATTTAGCCTTTATTTTGGCCTAATCTGACAATTCTTGTGAAACCTGAAATTGTAGGTCTCTTCCTTATCTTTCTAGGGACAGCAAGATCTCCAAAATACGATATATGTAGCTCTAGTATGCTCTGTCAAGGCAACAAGATCAGGATGAGTGAAAAATCCCAAAATTAACAATGTTTAGCAATTAAATCCATTAATGTAAAAGCAACAACAGTGATTATAAAAGTTGTCTAATTTCCGTCTCTCTCTGGCTTGTGCGGCTGTAAACTTCTATTTATGCTTATTAATCATGGCCTAAACATAGACCAAATTAAAGGCCTCTGAATAAGGTTTCCAACAAGGTATCATATGCCTTAATTGGGCTTAAGATGAGTAAGTCTGGCCCATTTAAATGAAGGAACATCATGGACTGCACCTGATCCGCCCCAGATAACTCGGTACCCAATTTAGCCTTGATTTTGGCCTAATTTGACAATTCTTGTGAAACCAGAAATTGTAGGTCTCTTCCTTATCTTTCTAGGGATAGTAAGATCACCAAAATTCGATATTTGTAGCTCTAGTTATGCTTGCGCAAGGCAACAAGGTCGGGATGAGTAAAAATCCGAAAATTAACAATGTTTAGCAATTAAGCCCAATAAGGTAAAACCAAAAACAATGATTATAAAATTTGTCTAATTTTCGTCTCTCTCGGCTTGTGCGGCTGTAAACCGCTATTTATGCTTCTTAATCCCGGCCTAACCCTAGACCAAATTAAGGGCCTCCGAATAAGCTTTCCAACAAGGAATCATATGCCTTAATGGGCTTAAGATGAGTAATTTAGGCCCATTTAAGTGAAGGAACATCATGGATGCGCTTATCCTGCCAGAGAACTCGGGACCCAATTTAGCCTTGATTTTCCCTAATTTGACAATTCTTGTGAAACCTGAAATTGTAGGTCTCTTCCTTATCTTTCTAGGGACACAAGATCTCCAAAATCCGATATCGTAGCTCTAGTATGCTCTGCCAAGGCAACAAGGTCGGGATGAGTGAAAAATCCAAAAATTAACAATGTTTAGCAATTAAGCCCAATAATGTAAAACCAAAAACAATGATTGTAAAAGTTGTCTAATTTCCGTCCCTCTCGCTTGTGCGGCGTAAACTACTATTTATGCTTATTAATCCTGAACTAACCCTAGACCAAATTAATGGCATCTGAATAAGCTTTCCAACAAGGTATCATATGCCTTAATTGGGCTTAAGATGAGTAAGTTAGGACCATTTAAGTGAAGGAACATCATGGATTGGGAACTGATTCGCGCCAGAGAACTCGGGACCAAATTTAGCTTTGATTTTGGCCTAACTTGACAATTCCTGTGAAACCTGAAATTGTAGGTCTCTTCCTTATCTTTCTAGGGACAACAAGATCACCAAAATCCGATATCTGTAGCTCTAGTTATTCTCTGTGCAAGGCAACAAGGTCAGGATGAGTGAAAAATCCGAAAATTAACAATGTTTAGCAATTAAGCCCAATAATGTAAAACCAAAAACAATGATTTTCAATTTTGTCTAATTTTTGTCTCTCTCTTGCTTGTCGCTGTAAAATGCTATTTATGCTTCTTAATCCTGGCATAACCCTAGACCAAATTAAGGGCCCTCGAATAAGCTTTCCAACAAGGAATCATATGCCTTAATGGGCTTAAGATGAGTAATTTAGACCCATTTAAGTGAAGGAACATCATGGACTGCGCACTGATCCATGCCAGAGAATCGGGACCCAATTTAGCCTTTATTTTGCCCTAATTTGACAATTCTTGTGAAACCTGAAATTGTAGGTCTCTTCCTTATCTTTCTAGGGTCAGACAAGATCATCAAAATCCGATATCTCGTAGCTCTAGTTATGCTCTGCGGCAAGGCAACAAGGTCGGGATGAGTGAAAAATCCGAAAATTAACAATGTTTAGCAATTAAGCCCAATAAGGTAAAACCAAAAACAATGATTGTAAAATTTGTATAATTTTGTCTCTCTCTGGCTTGTGCTGCTCTAAACTGCTATATATGTTTATTAATCCTGACCTAACCCTAGACCAAATTAAGGGCCTCTGAATAATCTTTCCAACAAGGTATCATATGCATTAATTGGGCTTAAGATGAGTAATTTAGGCCCATTTAACTGAAGGAACATCATGGAATGCGCACTTATCCGCGCCAGAGAACTCGGGATCCAATTTAACCTTCATTTTGGCCTAATTTGACAATTCTTGTGAAACCTGAAATTGTAGGTCTCTTCCTTATCTTTCTAGGGACAGCAAGATCACCAAAATCCGATATCTGTAGCTTTAGTTATGCTCTGCGCAAAGCAACAAGGTCCGGATGAGTGAAAAATCCGAAAATTAACAATGTTTAGAAATTAAGCCCAATAGTGTAAAAGCAAAAACAATGATTGTAAAAGTTGTCTAATTTCGGTCTCTCTCTGGTTTGTGGCTGTAAACTGCTATTTATGCTTATTAATCATGACCTAACCCTAGACCAAATTAAGGGCCTCGAATAAGCTTTCCAACAAGGTATCATATGCCTTAATTGGGCATAAGATGAGTAAGTTAAGCCCATTTAAGTGAAGGAACATGATC
>JAUPTC010000026.1:38972-62376 GCA_030762895.1 Sophora flavescens
TGAAAGTTGTCTAATTTTCGTCTCTTTCTGGCTTGTGCGGCTGTAAACTACTATTTATGCTTATTAATCCTGACCTAACCTTAGAACAAATTAAGGGCCTCTGAATAAGCTTTCCAACAAGGTATCATATGCCTTAATTGGGCTTAAGATGAGTAAGTTAGACCCATTTAAGTGAAGGAACATCATGACTGCGTACTGATCCGTGCCAGAGAACTCGGGACCCAATTTATCCTTGATTTTGGTCTAATTTGACAATTCTTTTGAAACCTGAAATTGTAGGTCTCTTCCTTATCTTTCTGGGACAGCAAGATCACCAAAATCCGATATCTGTAGCTCTAGTTATGCTATGTGTAAGGCAATAAGGTCAGGATGAGTGAAAAATCCAAAAATTAACAATGTTTAGCAATTAAGCCCAATTAAGACCAATAATCTAAAAGCAAAAACAATGATTGTAAAAGTTGTCTGATTTCCGTCTCTCTGGCTTGTGCGACTGTAAACTACTAGTTATGCTTATTAATCCTGACTTAACCCTAGACAAAATTAAGGGCCTCTGAATAAGCTTTCCAACAAGGTATCACATACCTTAATTGGGCTTCAGATGAATAAGTTAGGCCCATTGAAGTGAAGGAATATCATGGACTGCGCTTTGATCCGCGCTAGAGAACTCTGGACCTAATTTAGCCTTGATTTTGGCCTAATTTGACAATTCTTGTGATACCTGAAATTGTAGGTCTCTTCCTTATCTTTCTAGGGATCGCAAGATCACCAAAATCCAATATCTGTAGCTTTAGTTATGCTCTGCGCAAGGAAATTAGGTCTGGATGAGTGAAAAATCCGAAAATTAACAATGTTTAGCAATTAAGCCCAAAAATGTAAAAACAAAAACAATGATTGTAAAAGTTTTCTAATTTCCGTCTCTCTCTGGCTTGTGCGGCTGTAAACTTCTATTTGTGCTTATTAATCCTGACCTAACCCTAAACAAAATTAAGGGCCTCTGAATAAGCTTTCCAACAAGGTATCATATGCCTTAATTGGGCTTAAGATGAGTAAGTTAGGCCCATTTAAGTGAAGGAACATCATGGACTGCGCACTGATCCGCGCCAGAGAACTCGGGACCCAATTTAGCAATGATTTTGGCCTAATTTGAGAATTCTTGTGACACCTGAAATTTTAGGTCTCTTCCTTATCTTTCTAGGGACAGCAAGATCACCAAAATCCGATATCTGTAGCTCTAGTTATGCTCTGCGCAAGTCACCAAAGTCAGGATGAGTGAAAAGTCCGAAAATTAACAATGTTTAGCAATTAAGCCCAAAAATGTAAAAACAAAAACAAAGATTATAAAAGTTGTCTAATTTCCGTCTCTCTCTGGCTTGTGCGGCTGTAAACTTCTATTTGTTCTTATTAATCCTGACCTAACCCTAGACCAAATTAAGGGCCTCTAAATAAGCTTTCCAACAAGGTATCATATGCCTTTATTGGACTTAAGATGAGTAAGTTAGGCCCATTTAAGCGAAGGAACATCATGGACTTTGCACTGAATCGTGCCAGAGAACTCGGGACCCAATTTAGCATTGATTTTTGCCTAATTTGACAATTCTTGGGAAACCTGAAATTGTAGGTCTCTTCGTTATCTTTCTAGGGACAGCAAGATCACAAAAATCCGATATCTGTAGCTCAAGTTATGCTATGCACAAGGCAACAAGGTCACGATGAGTGAAAAATCCGAAAATTAACAATGTTTAGCAATTAAGCCCAGTTAAGCCCAATAATATAAAAGATAAAACGATGATTGTAAAAGTTGTCTAATTTCTATCTCTCTCTGGCTTGTGCGGCTGTAAACTGCTATTTATGCTTATTAATCCTGACCTAACCCTAGACCAAATTAAGGGCCTTTGAATAAGCTTTCCAACAAGGTTACATATGCCTTAATTAGGCTTAAGATGAGTAAGCTAGGCCCATTTAAGTGAAGGAACGTCATGGATTGCACACCGATCCACGCCAGAGAACCCGGGACCCAATTTAGCCTTGATTTTGGCCTAATTTGACAATTCTTGTAAAACCTGAAATTGTAGGTCTCTTCCTTATCTTTCCAGGGACGGCAAGATCACCAAAATCCTATATCTGTAGCTCAAGTTATGCTCTGCGCAAGGCAACAAGGTCAGGATGAGTGAAAAATCCGAAAATTAACAATGTTTAGCAATTAAGCCCAATAATGTAAAAGCAAAAACAATGATTGTAAAAGTTGTCTAATTTCCGTCTCTCTCAGGCTTGTGCGGCTGTAAACTTCTATTTATGCTTATTAATACTGACCTAACCCTACACCAAATTAAGGGCCTCTGAATAAGCTTTCCAACAAGGTATCATACGCCTTAATTGGGCATAAGATGAGTAAGTCTGGCCCATTTATGTGAAGGAATATCATGGACTGCGCACAGATCCGAGCCAGAGAACTCGGGACCCAATTTAGCCTTGATTTTGGCCTAATTTGACATTTCTTGTGATACCTGAAATTGTAGGTCTGTTCCGTATCATTCTAGGGACAGCAAGATCACCAAAATCCAATATATGTATATCTAGTTATGCTCTGCGCAAGGAAACTAGGTCAAGATGTGTGAAAAATCCGAAAATTAACAATGTTTAGCAATTAAGCCAAATAACGTAAAAGTAAAAAGAATGATTGTAAAAGTTGTCTAATTTCCGTCTCTCTCTCTTGAGCGGCTGTAAACTGTTATTTATACTTATGAATCCTGACCTAACCCTAGACCAAATTAAGGGCCTTTGAATAAGTTTTCAACAAGGTATCATATGCCATAATTGGGCTTAAGATGAGTAAGTTAGCCCTATTTAAGTGAAGGAACATCATGGACTATGCACTGATCCGTGCCAGAGAACTCGGGACCCAATTTAGCCTTGATTTTGGCCTAATTTGACAATTCTAGTGAAACCTGAAATTGTAGGTCTCTTCCTTATCTTTCTAGGGACAACAAGGTCACCAAAATCCGATATCTGTAGCTCTAGTTATGCTATGCATAAGGGAATAAGGTCAGGATGAGTGAAAAATCCGAAAATTAACAATGTTTAGCAATTAAGCCCAATTAAGACCAATAATGTAAAAGCAAAAATAATGATTGTAAAAGTTGTCTGATTTTCGTCTCTCTGGCTTGTGCGGCAATAAACTGCTATTTTTGCTTATTAATCCTGACCTAACCCTAGACCAAATTAAGGGGCTCTGAATAAGCTTTCCAATAAGGTATCATATGCCTTAATCGGGCTTAAGATGAGTAAGTTAGGCCCATTTAAGTGAAGGAACATCATGGAATGTACATTGATCCACGCCAGAGAACTCGGGACCCAATTTACCCTTGATTTTGGCCTAATTTGACAATTCTTATGAAAACCTGAAATTGTAGGTCTCCTCCTTATCTTTCTAGGGACAACAAGATCACCAAAATCCAATATCTGTAGCTCTAGTTATGCTCTGTGCAAGGTAACAAGGTCAGGATGAGTGAAAAATCCGAAAATTAACAATGTTTAGCAATTTAGCCCAATAATATAAAAGCAAAAACAATGATTGTAAAAGTTGTCTAATTTCTGTCTCTCTCTGGCTTGTGCGGCAGTAAACAGCTATTTATTCTTATTA
This sequence comes from Sophora flavescens, assembly GCA_030762895.1. Taxonomy (NCBI): domain Eukaryota; kingdom Viridiplantae; phylum Streptophyta; class Magnoliopsida; order Fabales; family Fabaceae; genus Sophora; species Sophora flavescens. The sequence goes on from JAUPTC010000026.1 coordinate 42,613, forward strand.
ATCCTGACCTAATCCTAGATCAAATTAAGGGCCTCTGAATAAGCTTTCCAATAAGGTATCATATGCCTTAATTAGGCTTAAGATGAGTAAGTTAGGCCCATTTAAGTGAAGGAACATCATGGACTATGCACTGAACCGCGCCAGACAACTCAGGACCCAATTTAGCCTTGATTTTTGCCTAATTTGACAATTCTTGTGAAACCTGAAATTGTAGGTCTCTTCCTTATCTTTCTAGGGACAGCAAGATCACCAAAATCCGATATCTGTAGCTCTAGTTATGCTCTGCGCAAGGCAACAAGGTCAGGATGAGTGAAAAATCCGAAAATTAACAATGTTTAGCAATTGAGCCCAATAATGTAAAAGCAAAAACAATGATTGTAAAAGTTGACTAATTTCCGTCTCTCTCTGGCATGTGTGGTTGTAAACTGCTATTTATGCTTATTAATCCTGACCTAACCCTATACCAAATTAAGGGCCTCTGAATAAGCTTTCCAACAAGGTATCATATGCCTTAATTGGGCTTAAGATGAGTAAGTTAGGCCCATTTAAGTGAAGGAACGTCATGGACTACACACTGATCCGTGCTAGAGAACTCGGGACCCAATTTAGCGTTGATTTTTGCCTAATATGACAATTCTTTAGAATCCTGAAATTGTAGGTATCTTCCTTATCTTTCTAGGGACAGCAAGATCACCAAAATCCGATATTTGTAGCTCTAGTTATGTTCTGTGCAAGGCAACTAGGTCAGGATGAGTGAAAAATCCGAAAATTAACAATGTTTAGCAATTAAGCCCAGTTAAGCCCAATGATGTAAAAGCAAAGAAAGTGATTGTAAAAGTTGTCTAATTTTTGTCTCTCTCAGGCTTGTGCTGCTGTAAACTGATATTTATGCTTATCAATCCTGACCTAACCCTAGACCAAATTAAGGGCCTCTGAATAAGCTTTCCAACAAGGTTTCATATGCCTTAATTAGGCTTAAGATGAGTAAGTTAGCCCCATTTAAGTGAACGAACATCATGGACTGCACACTGATCCGCGTCAGAGAACTCGAGACCCAATTTAGCTTTGATTTTGGCCTAATTTGACAATTATTGTGAAACATGAAATTGTAGGTCTCTTCCTTATCTTTCTAGGGAAAGCAAGATTACCAAAATCCGATATCCGTATCTATAGTTACGCTCTGCGCAAGGCAACATGGTCAGGATGAGTGAAAAATCCGAAAGTTAACAATATTTAGCAGTTAAGCACAATAATGTAAAAGCAAAAATAATGATTGTAAAAGATGTATAATTTCCGTCTCTCTCTGACTTGTGCGGCTGTAAATTGCTATTTATGCTTATTAATCCCGACCTAACCCTAGACCAAATTAGGGGCCACTGAATAAGCTTTCCAACAAGGTATCATAAGCCTTAATTAGGCTTAAGATGAGTAAGTTAGGCCCATTTAAGTGAAGGAACATCATGGACTGCGCACTGATCCGCGCCAGAGAACTCGGGACCCAATTTAGCCTTGATTTTGGCATAATTAGATAATTCTTGTAAACCTAAAATTGTAGGTCTCTTCCTTATCTTTCTAGAGACCACACGATCACCAAAATCCGATATCTGTAGCTATAGTTATGCTCTGCGCAAAGCAACAAGGTCAGGATGTGTGAAAAATTCAAAAATTAACAATGTTTAGCAATTAATCCCAATTAACCCCAATAATGTAAAAGCAAAAACAATGATTGTAGAAGTTGTCTAATTTCCATCTCTCTCTGGCTTGAGCTGCTGTAAACTGCTATTTATGCTTATTAATCATGACCTATCCCTAGACCAAATTAAGGGCCGCTGAATAAGCTTTCCAACAAGATATCATATGTATTAATTGGGCTTAAGATGAGTAGGTTAGGCCCATTTAAGTGAAGGAATATCATGGACTATGCACTAATCCGCGCCAAAGAACTCGGGACCCAATTTGGCCTTGATTTTGGCCTAATTTGACAGTTCTTGTGAAACCTGAACTTGTAGATCTCTTCCTTATCCTATTTATGCATATTAATCCTGAACTAACCCTAGACCAAATTAAGGGCCTTTGAATAAGCTTTCCAACAAGGTATCATATGCCTTAATTGGACTTAAGATGAGTAAGTTAGGCCCATTCAAGTGAGGAAACATCATGGACTGCACACTGATCCGCGCCAGAGAACTCGAGACCCAATTTAGCCTTGATTTTGGCCTAATTTGGTAATTCTTGTGAAACCTAAAATTGTAGGTCTCTTCCTTATCTTTCTAGGGACCGCAAGATCACCAAAATCCGATATCTGCAGCTAAAGTTATGGTCTGTGCAAGGCAACATGGTCAGGATGAGTGAAAAATTCGAAAATTAACAAAGTTGAGCAATTAAGCCCAATTAAGCCCAATAATGTATAAGAAAAACCAATGATTGTAAAACTTTTCGAATTTCCGTCTCTCACTGGCTTGTGTTGCTGTAAACTGCTATTTATGCTTATTAATAATGACCTAACCCTAGACTAAATTAAGGGCCTCTGAATAAGCTTTCCAACGAGGTATCATATGTCTTAATTGGGCTTACGATGAGTATGTTAGGCCAATTTATGTGAAGGAACATCATGGACTGCGCACTGAACCGTGCCAGAGAACTCGGGACCCAATTTAGCCTTGATTTTGGCCTAATTTGACAATTCTTGTAAAACCTGAAATTGTCGCTATCTTCCTTATCTTTCTAGGGACAGCAAGATTACCTAAATCCGATATCAGTAGCTCTAGTTATGCTCTGCGCAAGGCAACAAGGTCAGGATGAGTGAAAAATCCAAAAATTACCAATGTCTAGCAATTAAGCCCAATAATGTAAAAGCAAAAAAATGATTGTAAAAGTTGTCTAATTTTCGTCTCTCTCTCGCTTGTGCGGCTGTAAACTGCTATTTATGCTTATTAATCCTGACCTAACCCTAGACCAAATTAAGGGCCTCTGAATAAGCTTCCCAATATGGTATCATATGCCTTAATTGGGCTTAAGATGAGTAAGTTAGGCCCATTTAAGTGAAGGAACATCATGGACTGTGCACAGATCCACGACAGAGAACTCGGGACCCAATTTAGCCTTGATTTTAGCCTAATTTGACAATTCGTTTGAAACCTGAAATTGTAGGTTTCTTCCTTTTCTTTCTAGGGACAGCAAGATCACCAAAATCAAATATCTGTAGCTCGAGTTATGCTCTGCGCAAGGTAACAAGGTCAGGATGAGTGAAAAATTCGAAAATTAACAATGTTTAGCAATTAATCCCAATTAAGCCCAATAATGTCAAAACAAAAACAATGATTGTATAAGTTGTCTAATTTCCGTATCTATCTGGCTTGTGCGGCTGTAAACTGCTATTATTGCTTACTAATCCTGACTTAACCCTAGACCAAATTAAGGGCCTTCGAATAAGCTTTCCAGCAAGGTATCATATGCTTAATTGGGCTTATGATGAGTAAGTTAGGTCGATTTATGTGAAGGAACATCATGGAATGCGTACTGATCCGCGACAAAGAACTCGAGACCCAATTCAGTCTTGATTTTGGCCTAATTTGACAATTCTCGTGAAACCTGATATTGTAGGTCTCTTCCTTATCTTTCTATGGACAGCAAGATCACCAAAATCCGATATCTGTAGCTCAAGTTATGCTCTGCAAAAGGCAACAAGGTCAGCATGAGTGAAAAATCCGAAAATTATCAATGTTTAGAAGTTAAACCCAATAATGTAAAAGCAAAATCAATGATTGTAAAAGTTGTCTAATTTTCATCTCTCTCTGACTTGTGCGGCTGTAAACGGCTATTTATGCTCATTAATCCTGACCTAACCCTAGACATAAATTAAGGGCCACAGAATAAGCTTTCCAACAAGGTATCATACGCCTTAATTGGGCTTAAGATGCGTACGTTAGGCCCATTTAAGCGAAGGAACATCATCGACTGCGTACTGATTCTCGCCTGAGAACTCGGGACCCAATTTAGAATTTATTTTGGCCTCATTTTACAATTATTGTGCAACCTGAAATTATAGGTCACATCCTTATCTTTCTAGGGACAGCAAGATCACCAAAATCCGATATCTGTAGCTCTAGTTATGCTATGCGCAAGGTAACAAGGTCAGGATGAGTGAAAAATCTTAAAATTACCAATATTTAGTAGTTAAGCCCAAAAATGTAAAAGCAAAAACAATGAGTGTAAAAGTTGTATAATTTCCGTCTCTCTCTGGCTTGTGCGGCTGTAAACTGCTATTTATGCTTATTAATCATGACCTACCCCTTGACCAAATTAAGAGCCTCTGAATAAGCTTTACAACAAGGTATCATATGCCTTAATTGCGCTTAAGATGAGTAAGTTAGGCCCATTTAAGTGAAGGAACATCATGGACTACGCACTGATCCGTGCCAGAGAACTCGGGACCCAATTTAGATTTGATTTTGGCCTAATTTGACAATTCTTGTGAAACCTGAAATTGTGGGTCTCTTCCTTATCCTATTTATGCTTATTAGAACTAACCTACCCTAGACCAAATTAAGGGCCTCTGAATAAGCTTTCCAATAAGGTATCATATGCCTTAATTGGGCTTAAGATGAGTAAGTTTGGCCCATTTAAGTGAAGGAACATCATGGACTGCACCCAGATCCACGCCAGAGAACTCGGGACCCAATTTAGCCTTGTTTTTGGCCTAATTTGACAATACTTCTGAATCATGAAATTGTAGGTCTCTTCCTTATCTTTCTAGGGACAACAAGATCACCAAAATCCGATATCTGTCGCTCTAGTTATGCTCTGCGCAAGGTAACAAGGTTAGGATGAGTGAAAAATCCGAAAATTAACAATGTTTAGCAATTAAACCCAATTAAGCCCAATAATGTAAAAGCAAAAAAAATGATTGTATAAGTTGTCTAATTCCGTCTCTATCTGGCTTGTGCGATTGTATACTACTATTATTGCTTATTAATCCTGACCTAACCCTAGACCAAATTAAGGGCCTCTGAATAAGATTTCCAACAAGGTATCATAGGCCTTAATTGGGCTTAAGATGAGTAACTTAGACCCATTTAAGTGAAGGAACATCATGTACTATGTACTGAACCGCACCAGAGAACTCGGGACCCAAATTAGCCTTGATTTTGGCCTAATTTGACAATTCCTGTGAAACCTGAAATTGTAGGTTATTTTCTAGGGACAGCAAGATCACCAAAATCTGATATTTGTAGCTCTAGTTATGCTCTGTGCAAGGCAACAAGGTTAGGATGAGTGAAAAATCCGGAAATTACCAATGTTTAGTAATTAAGCCCAACGATATAAAAGTAAAAACAATGATTGAAAAAGTTATATAATTTCCATCTCTCTGTCGCTTGTGCGGCTGTAGACTGCTATTTATGCTTATTAATCCTGACCTAACCCTAGACCAAATTAAGGGCCTCGGAATAAGCTTTCCAACAAGGTATCATATGCCTATTGGGCTTAAGATGAGTAAGTTAGGCACATTTAAGTGAAGGAACATCATGGACTGCGCACTGATACGCACCAGAGAACTCGGGACCCAATATAGCCTTGAAATTGGCCTAATTTGAAAATTCTCGTGAAACATGAAATTTTAGGTCTCTTCCTTATCATTCTTGGGACAGTAAGATCACCAAAATTCGATATCTGTAGCTCTAGTTATGCTCTGTGCAAGGCAACATGGTCAGGATGAGTGAAAAATCCAAAAATTAACAATGTTTAGCAATTAAGCCCAATAATGTAAAAGTAAAAACAATGATTGAAAAAGTTGTCTAATTTCCATCTCTCTCTGGCTTGTGCGACTATCAACTTCTATTTATGCATTTTTATCCTATCCTAACCCTATACATAAATTAAGGGCCTCTGAATAAGCCTTCCAACAAGGTATCATATGCCTTAATTGGGCTTAAGATGATTAAGTTAGGCTCATTTAAGTGAAGGAACATCATGGACTATGCACTGATCCGTGCCAGAGAACTCGGGTCCCAATTTAGCCTTGATTTTAGCATAATTTGACAATTCTCGTGAAACCTGAAATTGTAGGTCTCTTCCTTATCATTCTAGGGACAGCAAGATCACGAAAATCCGATATCTGTAGCTCTAGTTATGCTCTGCACAAGGCAACAAGGTCAGGATGAGTTAAAAATACGAAAATTAACAATGTTTAGCAATCAAGCCCAATAATGTAAAAGCAAAAACAATGATTGTAAAAGTTGTCTAATTTTTATCTCTCTCTGGAATGTGCGGTTGTAAACTGCTATTTATGCTTACTAATCATTACCTAACCCTAGACCAAATTAAGGGCCTCTGAATAAGCTTTCCAACAAGGTATCATATGCCTTAATTGGGCTTAAGATGAGTAAGTTCGGCACATTTAAGTGAAGGAACATCATGGTCTGCGCACTGATCCGCGCCAGAGAACTCGGGACCCAATTTAGCGTTGATTTTGGCCGAATTTGACAATTCTTGTGACAACTGAAATTGTAGGTCTCTTCCTTATCTTTCTAGGGACAGCAAGATCACCAAAATCCGATATCTGTAGCTCATGTTAAGCTCTGTGCAAGGCAACAAGGTCAGGATGAGTGAAAAATCCGAAAATTAACAATGTTTAACAATTAAGCCCAATTACGCCCAATAATGTAAAAGCAAAATCAATGATTGTAAAAGTTGTTTAATTTCCGTCTCTCTCTGGCTTGTGCGTCTGTGAACTGCTATTTATTCTTATTAATCCTGACCTAACCCTAGACATAAATTAAGGGTCACAGAATAAGCTTTCCAACAAGGTATCATATGCCTTAATTGGGCTTAAGATGAGTAAGTTAGGCCAATTTAAGTGTAGGAACATCATGGACTGCGCACGGATCCCCGACAGAGGACTCGGGACCCAATTTAGCCTTGATTTTGGCCTAATTTGACAATTCCCGTGAAACCTGAAATTGTAGGTCTCTTCCTTATCTTTCTAGGGACATCAAGATCACCAAAATCCAATATCTGTAGCTCTAGTTATGCTCTGCGAAAGGCAACAACGTCAGGATGAGTGAAAAATTCGAAAATTAACAATGTTTAGCAATTAAACCCAATAATGTAAAAGCAAAAACAATGATTGTAAAAGTTGTCTAATTTTCGTCTCTCTCTGGCTTGTACGGCTGTAAACTGCTATTTATGCTTATTAATCCCGACCTAACCCTACACCAAATTTAGGGCCTCTGTATAACCTTTCTAACAACGTATCATATGCCTTAATTGGGCATAAGATGAGTAAGTTAGGCCCATTTAAGTGAAGGAACATCATGGACTGCACACTGATCCATGCTAGAGAACTCAAGACCCAATTTAGCCTTGATTTTGGCCTAATTTGACAATTCTCGTGAAACCTGATATTGTAGGTCTCTTCCTTATCTTTCTAGGGACATCAAGATCACCAAAATACGATATCTATAGCTCAAGTTATGCTCTTTGCAAGGCAACAACGTCAGGATGAGTGAAAAATCCGAAAATTAACAATGTTTAGCAATTAAGCCCAATAATGTAAAAGCAAAAGCAATGATTGAAAAAGTTTTCTAATTTCCATCTCTCTCTGGCTTGTGCGACTATCAACTGCTATTTATGCATTTTTATCCTATCCTAACCCTAGACATAAATTAAGGGCCTCTGAATAAGCCTTCCAACAAGGTATCATATGCCTTAATTGGGCTTAAGATGATTAAGTTAGGCCCATTTACGTGAAGGAACATCATGGACTGTGCACTGACCCGTGCCAGAGAACTCGGGTCCCAATTTAGCCTTGATTTTAGCATAATTTGACAATTCTCGTGAAACCTAAAATTGTAGGTCTCTTCCTTATCTTTCTAGGGACATCAAGATCACCAAAATCCGATATCTGTAGCTCTAGTTATGCTCTGCACAAGGCAACAAGGTCAGGATGAGTGAAAAATCCGAAAATTAACAATGTTTAGCAATTAAGCCCAATAATGTAAAAGCAAAAACAATGATTGTAAAAGTTGTCCAATTTTTATCTCTCTCTGGAATGTGCGGCTGTAAACTACTATTTATGCTTATTAATCATGACCTAACCCTAGACCAAATTAAAGGCCTCTGAATAAGCTTTCCAACAAGGTATCATATGCCTTAATTGGGCTTAAGATGAGTAAGTTCGGCACATTTAAGTGAAGGAACATCATGGACTGCGCACTGATCCGCGCCAGAGAACTCGGGACCCAATTTAGCCTTGATTTTGGCCGAATTTGACAATTCTTGTGACATCTGAAATTGTAGGTCTCTTCCTTATCTTTCTAGGGATAGCAAGATCATCAAAATCCAATATCTGTAGCTCTAGTTATGCTCTGCGCAAGGCAACAATGTCAGGATGAGTGAAAAATCCGAAAATTAACAATGTTTAGCAATTAAGCCCAATAATGTAAATGCAAAAAAATGATTGTAAAATTTGTCTAATTTCCGTCTCTCTCTGGCTTGTGCGACTATCAACTGCTATTTATGCATTTTTATCCTATCCTAACCCTATACATAAATTAAGGGCCTCTGAATAAGCCTTCCAACAAGGTATCATATGCCTTAATTGGGCTTAAGATGATTAAGTTAGGCCCATTTAAGTGAAGGAACATCATGGACTGTGCACTGATCCGTGCCAGAGAACTCGGGTCCCAATTTAGCCTTGATTTTAGCATAATTTGACAATTCTCGCGAAACCTGAAATTGTAGGTCTCTTCCTTATCTTTCTAGGGACAGCAAGATCACCAAAATCCGATATCTGTAGCTCTAGTTATGCTCTGCACAAGGCAACAAGGTCAGGATGAGTGAAAAATACGAAAATTAACAATGTTTAGCAATTAAGCCCAATAATGTAAAAGCAAAAACAATGATTGTAAAAGTTGTCTAATTTTTATCTCTCTGTGGAATGTGCGGTTGTAAACTGCTATTTATGCTTACTAATTGATAAGCCTCTGGCTTATCTAGTTTTATGACTAGATGAACTAGGGCTTATGTGCCAATCAGTCGAGTTCACTCTCGTTTTCGCCCAAATTTGCCTTGTTTTGTTCCTAAGTTGGACTTTGACTCGTTTTGCATCTTTTGTGTAGTTTTTAGCTTATTTTGGATAGAATTATGCTTTTGGGTGTTTTTGGTGTTTTCTGGTCAATAAGTGAAGCTCCGGGAGTCAAGGAAAGTCAAAAAGCAGTGGAATAAGCACTTCTGGAGATACTCGCCTCGCGAGTGGATGTTCGCCTCGCGAGCCTGAACATCAGATAAAGCAGCAACAGTCAGCACTCTTGTTCGCCCCGCGAACAGTATGCTTGCCTCGCGAATCATGAAGACCTGGAAGTCAGAGACCATCACGGCCTAGCCGTGATAAAGGTCACAGCCTAGAATTGAATCTCGCCCCGCGAAAGAACCTCGCCACGCGAGAGTTTGAAGACACTGGAAGACAGAGACCATCACGGCATAGCCGTGATGAAGGTCACGGCTGTGACAGATTTAGGTTTGAAGTCTCGCCCCGCGAGAGACAGCTCGCCTCGCGAGAGCCTGAAGACCCTGGAAGACAGAGACCATCACGACCTAGCCGTGATGAATGTCACGGCTGTGACAGATTGAAGTTGGAAGACTCGCCCCGCGAACAGATCCTCGCCTCGCGAAAATCCAAAATTTGAAGCGCGCCAATACTAAAATTCGCCTCGCGAAGGAGTTCTCGCCCCGCGAGCGAGCAAGATTTAGAATCCTTATTTAAAGGCTGTTTCAGAATCAGATGGGGGAGAGTTGTTAGCCACTGTTTAGATCAGATTTTGTGCGAATCCTTGTTTATGGAGCTGCGTCTCCCTTCTCTTTTCTTTTCGTATTTTATTATGGAGATTGTTGCCGATTGTTCGTGTGTTGTTACGAACATGAGGAACTAATCCCCTCGTCTAGGGGATCGATGAAGCCATCCATGGCTGTGTAGTGTTCATGTGATGTATGTTTTTCTCCCCTTCTCTCAATAAATGTTTTTCAATTCTGATATTATTGTGTTGATCATATGCTAGCGTGATTAACTAGTTAAACGTGTTAAGGCCGACCGACGATTCGCGTTTTAGAACTTGAATTGGGATCATCGATCGAATATTGTACGAAAGTGAATAGGAGATCGGTGCAACCACATAGGGAACAAGATTTAATAGAATTCGAGGATTAGGGTTAAGAGACCTGCAAGTAATTAACTCAAATCGTTGAATACGTCCTATTGAGCACAACAGTGAATCTAGGAGAAATTGGGGGTCCCGGTTGACATTGTAATTGAACTTAGGGAGGAATACATCATCACTTGGGTACTATACATGATTGGGTATGTGGATTTGAGACCCTAGATACTTTAATTTCAGATTTTAATACCTTAGCTTTATTTGATTCGTTATTTGAATTGCGATCTTAATCTCTCTCTCACAACAACTTTCTTCGCTTAACTAAACCTATCGAATTTCTCGCGAATTGGTAGAATTGGTAGCCCAATCCTTGTGTTCGACCTCGGTAAATTCTTACCGTGTTTTTATTACTTGCGATGATCCGGTACACTTGCCGGCATCACAACAAGTTTTTGGCGCCGTTGCCGGGGATTGGCACACCAATTTTCCTAATTTTTAGGAAATTTGATTATTTGGTTAAGCGGTTTTTATTTTTATTTTTCTGTTATTTGTTTATTATTTCTCTCTACTTCTTTGATTCCACTTGGTCTTGCCGTGTTTTTGTATGCGAGGTACCCTTTCACAAGAGGACTTGCTATTTGATTCGGAGATCACCAAGACTGAGAAGCGCTTAAGGAAGGAAGTCAGAGAAAGAAAGAGGCTTGAAGCGATTAATCTTGAGGACATGGCCGAAGAAAACCCTCCTCCTCCTCCTCGTTACAAGCCTCTCTTCGAGTACGATCTACCCAGCTTGGGAGATTGTGACTCTTCTATTGTGAGGGGCAACCTGAATACAGACTCCTTCAGAGTGGAAGCATGTGTCACATTCCAGATCCGTGAGAATCAGTTTGATGGGAGTGGCAAACAGGACCCTCATAGACACATCACTCGCTTCCTTGAAGCTTGTGACTTACAGAAGACCAGGGGAGTCTCTCAGGATGAGTTTCGCTTGCGGATTTTCCCTCTTTCTCTTAGGGATGTCGCTCGCGATTGGGTAGACAGCTTGGATAGGAACAGCATCAGAACTTGGGAGCAAATGGCACAGAAGTTCTTAACCAAATATTTTCCTCCTCAGAAAGTGACACAAGCAAGAATAGTCGTTACATCTTTCAGGCAGACAGAGGATGAAACGTATAATGAAGCATGGGAGAGGTACAATGGGTTATTGAGAAGATGTCCCTCAGCGTTCTTTGACCCGGTCTCTAAAGTTCAACATTTCTTTAATGGGTTGAGGGGACGCTATCAGATGAACTGTGATGCCGCAGCTGGCGGCTCGTTCTCTTATTTATCAGCTGAGGATGGATGGGCATTATTGGAGAAAATGTCATATAATGATTACAACCGTGGAAGGGAAACCTCAAATGGGATCAGTTCTGGGGCAATGGAGGCCATTCTTGAGCAAAACAGATTGTTGAAGATGCAGATTGAAGCTTTGTCTGGGAACAAGAGGGTTAATGTGATACATGAGGGGATGCCTCCGGGTTGTGACAACTGCAATGGGGATCATGACACTCAAATTTGCCCGCTGAATTTCTCTCAGGAACATGTGGATTCATGCCACAACTTCTATGACACTTGTGCCCTGGAACAATTATCGAGAAAATGCATGAATGACTACAATCGAATCGAATAGGGGTATATGAGGAGAGACCATCCGGTTTCGCTTGGAGTAATGCTAGTGGTGGTCTGGGCGGACAACAACCTCAACAGGGTCGAGGCCAAACATTGGGATCCAAAGCGCAATACTCAAGAGAGCTCTTGGGGCCTAATCAGTTGCAACTGACAGATAGTGGAAGACAACCGTGGGAGCTGGCTATTGAGAAGATGAGTGCAGCAATGGAGAAATCGTCGATCAACACAAACACTGCCATTGACAAGTTGGCGACTCATACAGGGTCGGCAATTCAGAATCTTGAGACGCAGATAGCTCAGCTCGCAAAGCAACTGAATGAGCGCCCCCCAGGCACTTTCCCAGGTGATACCGAGAACAACCCTAAGAACCAATGCAATGCCGTAACAACTAGAAGCGGTAGAGTGTTGGAGTCTAAAGGGGGTGCAACTAGTTCTCAGGAAGTTGAGGTCTCAAAACCACCACATGTTGAGGAAGAATAACCTAAGGAAGAGGAGTTGGCAAGTGACAAGGCATCGGAACAAGGGGGAAAGCTGAAACTTGTGGATGAAGAATTCCGAAGGAAGAAATGGGTTGAACCCCAAGACCTCCCGCCCTACATGAGGGTACCGTATCCAGAAAGATTGAAAAAGCCTCAACAGGAGAAACAGTTCAGTAAATTCCTTGATGTCTTCCGCAAACTTCAAATCAACATTCCATTTGCGGAAGCCTTGGAACAGATGCCATCTTATGCCCGATTTATGAAGGACCTTCTCTCCAAGAAGCGGAAAATAGTGGATGAGGAAACGGTTGCTTTGACCGAGGAGTGCAGTGCCATCCTTCAAAGAAAACTCCCTCCAAAGTTGAAGGATCCCGGTTCTTTTTCAATACCTTGCACTATTGGGGAGATGAATATAGGGAAGGCGTTGTGTGATCTAGGGGCAAGCATCAACTTGATGCCCATCTCTATGATGAAGAAGTTGGGGATCAAGGAAGCCAAGGATACACGGATGTCGCTCCAGCTAGCCGATCGCTCTATTAAATATCCTTATGGGGTGGTCGAAGACTTGCTAGTGAAGGTGGATAAATTCATATTTCCGGCAGATTTTGTGGTGCTTGATATGGATGAAGACGCCGAGATTCCGCTCATATTGGGAAGGCCCTTCTTGGCCACAGGGCGTGCTTTGATTGATGTGCAACAAGGGAAGCTCACCCTCCGTGTACAAGATGAGAATGTAGTCTTCAATGTCTTCAAGGCAATGAAGCACCCAGTGGAGAGGTCGGAGGTCTATCAAGTGGATATGGTGGGCTTAATTGTCAAGGAAAAGACCACTAGAGAAGCCCATGGTTCATCACTTGCACAAGTGTTGGTAGAATCCCATGATTATGATTATGATAGTGAGGAAGAAGACCCCTTGGGAGATGAGGATTACCTTGAGTCCTTGAAGCACATGGAAGCCTTACCAAGTCTCCCAAGGGATGAAAGTGCAAAGGAAAAGCTCAACACTGAAGGCAGGGAAGAAGAGAACAAAGCTTCGGAGTTGAAGCAACTCCCAACCCACTTAAGGTATGCATTCTTGGGGGAGAAAGGACAACATCCGGTAATCATTAGCAATGCCTTGAAAAATGATGAAGAAGAGAAGCTGTTGAGAGTTCTTAGGGAACACAAATCCGCCATTGGGTGGAAGATTTCGGACCTAAAAGGTATAAGCCCTTCCCTATGCATGCATAAAATTTTGATGGAGGATGGTTACAAGCCGGTGGTCCAACCACAAAGACGGCTAAATCTCATCATGAAAGAAGCCGTGCGTAAGGAAGTGATTAAACTTTTGGATGCCGGAATCATCTACCCAATCTCGGATAGCAATTGGGTTAGTCCGATTCATGTGGTCCCAAAGAAAGGTGGAACAACCGTGGTGGTCAACAAAAACAATGAATTGATCCCAACAAGGACCATCACGGGGTGGAGAGTTTGTATCGACTACAGAAGACTAAATGAAGCAACAAGAAAGGATCACTTCCCTCTCCCCTTCATTGATCAAATGCTTGAAAGGTTAAGGGAATGAGTACTACTGTTTCTTGGATGGTTACTCCGGCTATAATCAAATTGTGGTGGATCCTCAAGACCAAGAGAAGACGGCCTTCACTTGTCCCTATGGAGTCTTTGCCTATAGGAGGATGCCCTTTGGATTGTGCAACGCCCTTGCCACTTTCCAAAGGTGCATGCTTTCTATTTTCTCGGACATGGTGGAGAAATGCGTTGAGGTGTTCATGGACGACTTCTCGGTTTTTGGAACCTCATATGACAACTGCTTGAAGAACTTGAGTTTGGTGCTTAAAAGGTGCCAAGAGACTAACCTTGTGCTCAATTGGGAGAAATGCCACTTCATGGTCAAGGAAGGTATAGTCTTGGGGCACAAAATCTCCCAAAGGGGGATTGAGGTCGATAAGGCGAAGATTGAGTTGATTGAAAAGCTTCCCCCACCAACCAATGTAAAGGGGGTGAGGAGTTTTTTGGGGCATGCCGGGTTCTACCGGAGATTCATCAAGGACTTCTCCAAAATCGCAAGGCCACTTTGCGACCTTCTTGTGAAGGATGTATCCTTTGATTTCAATGCTTCTTGTTTAAATGCCTTCACTGTTTTGAAAAATATGCTTGTCACCGCACCCATAATCACTGCACCTAATTGGAATTTGCCTTTTGAAATCATGTGTGATGCCAGTGATTATGCAGTGGGGGTTGTTTTGGGACAAAGGGTGGAAAAATTAGCTCATGTCATTTACTATGCAAGTAAAGTTTTGAATGAGGCACAAGCTAATTATTCCACCACTGAGAAAGAATTACTTGCTGTGGTGTTTGCTTTGGATAAGTTTAGATCCTACGTTGTGGGGTCTAAGATTGTTGTTTTCACCGATCATGCGGCCATAAAACACTTGATGGCAAAACAAGAGGCCAAACCTAGATTAATGCGGTGGATTCTTCTTTTGCAGGAATTTGACGTAGAGATTAAGGACAGGAAAGGATCCGAGAATGGTGTGGCGGACCACTTATCTAGGTTGGTCAATCCCGACACCAAGGAGGAGTTGTTAGACATCAAGGAAGAATTTCCTGATGAAAAGTTGTTAGCACTTATTGAAAATTCCCCTCCTTGGTTCGCGGACATGGCCAACTTCAAATCTTCAAATGTGGTTCCGCAAGGTTGGACTCGTCAACAAAGGAAGAAGTTCCTCTCGGATGCAAAGTACTATATGTGGGAGGACCCATATCTTTTCAAGCAATGCTCGGACGGGATCTTAAGGAGGTGCATTCCCCATGACCAGATCGGAAACGTGTTGTGGCATTGTCATAGCTCGGATTATGGTGGGCACTATGGGGGAAAGAAGACCGCAGAAAAAATTCTTCAAAGCGGGTTTTATTGGCCAACGCTTTTCAAGGATGCCCGTACCTTTGTTGAGAACTGTGATCGGTGCCAAAGAGTTGGCAATATCTCTAAGCGGCATGAACTTCCCTTGAATTGCATGCTTGAAGTAGAGCTCTTTGATGTGTGGAGGATAGATTTCATGGGACCATTCCCACCCTCTTTCTCTTACCAATACATTCTGGTGGCTGTGGACTATGTGTCGAAGTGGGTAGAGGCAATCCCGACAATTACGGATGATGCGCGAGTAGTCATGGAATTCCTAAGGCGCAATATCTTCTCGAGGTTTGGGGTCCCTAGAGTGTTGATTAGTGATGGGGGATCCCACTTTTGCAACAATCCATTGCACAAGCTTCTTGAGAAGTATGGGGTCAAGCATAGAGTCGCTACTCCTTATCATCCCCAAACAAATGGGCAAGCGGAGGTATCCAACCGTGAGTTGAAGCGTATCCTTGAAAAAACCGTCAACTCCTCACGGAAGGATTGGTCAAAGAAATTGGATGATGCTTTATGGGCTTATAGGACATCGTTCAAGACTCCAATTGGAAGGTCTCCCTACAACTTGGTGTTTGGAAAGGCATGCCACCTACCGGTGGAGTTGGAAGAGAAGTCTTATTGGGCAATTTGGGAGCTCAACTTTGACTTGATGAAAGCCGGTGAGAAGAGGCTTTTGGATCTGAATGAGTTGCCCGAGATCCGCATGCAAGCTTATGAAAATGCTAGAATCTACAAGGAGCGGACTAAGGCATGGCATGACAAGCACATCTTGCCTAGAAGGTTTGAGCCCGGACAAATGGTACTCCTTTATAATTCAAGGTTGAGGCTCTTTCCTGGAAAGCTGAAATCGAGGTGGTCAGGACCATTCAAGATCCTACAAATCTTCCCATACGGAGTAGTGGAATTGGAAGGGGCTTCCGGCAACTTCAAGGTGAATGGGCAAAGGCTAAAGCATTATCATGGGAAATCGGTCCCAATTGGCAAGCAAGTGCTTTATCTGGATTAACCCTCTAGGGTGACTTGAGTCAGGCTCGGGACGTTAAACAAGCGCTACTTGGGAGGCAACCCAAGCTAGGTATCCCTCTCCTCTCCTCACTTTTGTTTTTGTTTGTGTGTTGTTTTTGTTTGTCGCTCTTGAATAATTTGAGAAGATCAAGAGTTGTTGTATGAATGTCGTGTCGGCAAGCTTGTTGGATTTTGATTAAATTGAGCATAGATTGATTGCATGAATTATTTGACCATTGATGATCCCCCCCTAGGTTCTAATAATAGAAAAGTTGATCCCCACTTAAAAATTGAAAATTGAACTTTGAGATTTATTATGATTGCTTGATTTATGATAAGTTTGGGGTGAGGGGGTGCACACACTAGGAATTGTATCTCGGTCAAACAATTTGCAAAATGTCCAGGTGAGGATTTGAGCCTCCAACTCTGTTTTTTTTGAATGTGTGAATCACTGTTAAGTTGCACTTTCCCGAATTTGCTTGAATCTCTTCATGGTTTGCATGTTTATGTGTTGCATCAAATGATTTAGGCAATTTTCTTTGAATTAACTACATGGCCTAAAAATGAACCATCCCTAATGCATGTTCCCTAGTTAGCCACATTGAGCCTAATTAGCCTATTGTTTCTTGATGACCCTATATTATGAGCCGAAATCTAAAAAAAAAAAAACATGTTAACCCAATCTTAGGATTAGGAGAGCATGGAAGCTTAATGAGAAAAGAGTTCTGAGAAACTAAGTTTGGGGTGGCTACGTGGTGATATGTCATATTGGGATGAGAAAAAGAAAATAAAGGTTGACCCAAGGCAAAAAAAAAAAAATTAAAAAAATTAAAAAAAAAATTAAAAAAAAATTGCCAAAAGAAAAGGGGCAAAAACAGAAAAAATAGCAAGGAAAGGATGTAGTCACCCGAGCCCAAATGAAAAATGGAAAAAGGAATTTGAGTGGAAAAAGTGTCAAAATGCTCATGCTCTCTTAGTTCCTAGGGACTTAAGCCTAAATATCCTTCATTATCCTACCCTTAGCCAGGCCCCATTACAACCTTTGAAAGACCTATTGATGTTGCATGCATGTTTTCGTGGGAACTATCACTACTACAGAAAAGGGTTTTAGTAGCGCACTTTCAGTAGCGCTTCAATAAAAAACGCTACTTAAAAATAGGCGGAAGCTTTTTAATAGCGCTTCCTTAAGAGAGCGCTATCTATTCCTTATTCTAAGACAGCGCTCCTTCAAGGAAATGCTACTGAATGTAGATTGATAGAAATAGATAGCGTTTTCCTGAGAAAACGCTACTATAAGTATGAGAATAGATAGCGTTTTCTTAAGAAAGCATAAGTAAGAGAATATATAGCGCTTTTTCAAAGAAGCGCTATCTATTCCCCTTTTACTAAATATTTCCCTCAGCTTCTCGCGCGACTCTTCTCAAACCCTTCATCGCGCCACTCTTTCTGAAACCCTTCCCCTTCATCGCGTGTGTCTCCCTCTCCTCTGCTCACAGAGGAAGCCAGAAGCAAACGAAACGAAGCGTACGTGCTCACAGAGGATATTGCTCTCTCGCCTTCGCCTTCTCCTCTGACCAACCCCCTTCGTCTTCGCGCTCTCTCTCACTCAGATCTCCGCAGATGAATCCAAGGAATTTCATCATCATCGAGATCTACGTCCAAGGTATGCTTCGTCCTCTCACTCAGTTTCTTATTTGTTGTTGAAATTTCAGAACCCTAACCCCCAATTTCTGCCACCAACTCACCCTCCCAGGTTCACAATAGCTTCTATATTGCAGGGACCCATTCGAGAGTGGAAGATCACGAAAGGTAAATTCTCTATGCACTATTGGTTTAATTTGGCACCTCTATGATAAAAATTAATCATCATGAACACAAAGTTGGTTTTAAGCTACTCATTTGAACATTGGAACATGCATTGCATGACGAATTTTTCCTGTTTTTGCCTTTTTGGGTGTAAAAGCAAGAAACTAGGAACTTAGTCTTAGTTCATATGGCATTTAACATAAGGTTGTAGAAAGAATAATTATACAAGATGGTGGAAACCCAATTCTCTTCTCATGAACAGAACCATGCCAATGAGGTTCAAGTTCCTGGACAGAAAGCGAAGCATACCAAGAGCGCCGGGGTTCGAGTAGTCGGAAGCAGAATATATGATTCTACAAATGGCAAAACTTGCCATCAGGTATTTTTTTTATGAATACCCATTTCAAATTTTTTCTATGGAAGAAAAAGCTGAATGTGATTATTAGGGTTTTAAATTGAAATCCGAAGCCGCAATTGACGTGCAGCAGTAAGGTTTTGGATTTTGTAGTCTTCCTAGTTTATTTTTTGTTACTGCAATTTGTGTGTGTCTGTGTGTGGCATTTTGTTTGTGCAATTTGGGCGTGTTTGTTGTGCTTTATTTTTATTTAGTTTTTCAGTTTAAAACCTCATTTAATTGGCACCTCTATGTTTTTGCTTTATTTTTTTGTATTGAAGTGCCGTCAAAAAACAAGGGATTTGGCAGCATCATGTAAGAATCTGAAGGCTGGGAAGCCTTGTCCCATTAAATTTTGCCACAAATGCCTTCTTAACAGGTTAGGCTCAGCAATATAAACATTGGTCTTTTATATTTCTTTTAAATTTGTTTATTAATTTGAAGAATGATTCTGGTTTGTTAAGTACAAAGTTATAGTAATGTATATTTGGGTGTGTTTTTCCTGATGAATGTTTTGTTGTGTTGAATTAGATATGGGGAGAAAGCAGCAGAGGTGGAGCTGTTGAGTGATTGGAGCTGTCCCAAGTGCAGAGGCGTATGCAACTGCAGCTGTTGTAGGTAAGTTGTTTGTGTTTTGATTTGGTATTGTGGTTTTTAATTTGCACAAAAAGTAAATATCTGGAAGCTAAGGAGAATATGTTAACCACCAAAAAAGACAAGATGGATTCTTTTACTCTCTTCTACATTTCAGGTGTTCTCATTTATCGCAACTTCTACTAAAAATAGAATTCATATCGGCCAGTGGCCACTTAGCTGATAGATATTGTAATAATACACTGTTCTTGCCATCGTCCACTTATGGCGTAATCAGAATCGAAATTGGAGTAGCCACGTTTTCACGTATAATTCGCCTTGTCCATTCTTTCAGTTCCAACTGAATCCATTCAAGTCCGATTGTTTACAACTGGTTGCAGCCTCATTATCTCCACGTCTGTTTAGGTCCAATCTGTTGTTGCAAAGTAAGAAGGCGATCTATAATCTTCAGAAACTTTCTCACCACTGGTTTTACTGATTCTATTCTAATGGAGTTTCGTTGTTTGTATTCACCATCTGAATGATTCCCCATTAATATTTTCTCAGGATACATGCTGCTGCCATTCTCGGTTTCTCCTTCAACTCCAATGCTTATAGATAGGTTGCTAGGACTTCTTTCTACAACACATCTTCTTCTTTTTGCATTCTTGTTCATTAATGGGGCAAGAAAGTTGTTCTTTATCACTTGATCACACCACTTGAGTTCAGGGTTACGTAGGTTGGGAGCTTCTATGACTTCATTTCGTTCCA
>JAUPTC010000026.1:62876-167325 GCA_030762895.1 Sophora flavescens
TCAAAAGAAGCTAAAAACTACACTAAAGATGCAAAACGAGCCAAAGTCTAACATAGGAACAAAACAAGGCAAATTTGGGCGAAAACGAGATTGAACTTCGACTAATTAGCGGTAAACCACCGTCTTACATGTTATAAAAACTAGATAAGCTAGGGCTTATCACCTAACCCTAGACCAAATTAAGTGCCTCTGAATAAGCTTTCCAACAAGGTACATATGCCTTAATTGGGCTTAAGATGAGTAAGTTAGGCCCATTTAAGTGAAGGAACATCATGGACTGCATACCTATCCGCGCCAGAGAACTCGGGACCCAATTTAGCCTTGATTTTGGCCTAATTTGATAATTCTTGTTAAACCTGAAATTGTAGGTCTCTTCCTTATCTTTTATAGGGACATCAAGATCACCAAAATCCGATATATGTAGCTCTAGTTATGCTCTGCGCAAGGCAACAAGGTCAGGATGAGTGAAAAATCCAAAAATTAACAATGTTTTGCAATTAAGCCCAATTATGCCCAATAATGTAAAAGCAAAAATAATGATTGTAAAAGTTATCAAATTTCTGTCTCTCTCAGGCTTGTGCGGCTGTAAACTACTATTTATGCTTATTCATCCTAATCAAAACCTAGACCAAATTTAGGGCCTCTGAATAAGTTTTCCAACAAGGTATCATATGCCTTAATTGGGATTATGATGAGTAAGTTAGGCCCATTTAAGTGAAGGAACATCATGGACTGCGCACTGATCCGCGCCACAGAACTCGGGACCCAATTTAGCCCTGATTTTGGCCTAATTTAACAATTCTTGTGAAACCTAAAATTGTAGGTATCTTCCTTATCTTTCTAGGGACATCAAGATCACCAAAATCCGATATCTGTAGCTCTAGTTATGCTCTGCGCAAGGCAACAAGGTCAGGATGAGTGAAAAATACGAAAATTAACAATGTTTAGCAATTAAGCCCAATAATGGAAAATCAAAAACAATGATTGTAAAAGTTGTCTAATTTCCGTCTCTCTCTGGCGTGCAGAGTAAAAAGCGCTATCAATGCATATTAAACCTGATCTAACACTAGACCAAATTTAGTTCCTCTGAATAAGCTTTCCAACAATGGTATCATATGCCATAATTGGGCTTAAGATGAGTAAGTTAGGCCCATTTTAGTGAAGGAACATCATGGACTGTGCACGGATCCTCGACCGAGAACTCGGGACCCAATTTAGCCTTGATTTTGGCCTAATTTAACAATTCTTGTGAAACCTGAAATTGTAGGTCTCTTCCTTATCTTTCTAGGGACATCAAGATCACCAAAATCCGATATTTGTAGCTCTAGTTCTGCTCTGTGCAAGGCAACAAGCTTAGGATGAGTGTAAAATCCGAAAATTAACAGTGTTTCGCAATTAAGCCCAATTAAGCCCAATAATGTAAAAGTAAAAACAATGATTGTAAAAGTGGTGTAATTTCCGTCTCTCTGTGGCTTGTGCAGCTGTAAATTATTAATTATGCTTATTAATCCCGACCTAACCCTAGACCAAATTAAGGGCCTCTGAATAAGCGTTCCAAGAAGGTATCATATGCCTTAATTGGGATTAAGATGAGTAAGTTAGGCCCATTTTAGTGAAGGAACATCATAGACTGCGCACGGATCCTCGCCACGTAACTCGGGACCCAATTTAGCCTTGATTTTGGCCTAATTTGACAATTCTTGTGAAACCTGAAATTGTAGGTCTCTTCCTTATCTTTCTAGGGACAGCAAGATCACCAAAATCCGATATCAGTAACTCTAGTTATGCTCTACGCAAGGCAACAAGGTCAGGATGAATGAAAAATCCAGAAATGAATAAGGTGTAGCAATTAAGCCCTACTAAGACCCATATTGTAAAAGTAAAAACAATGATTGTAAAAAGTTGTCTAATTTCCGTCTTTCTCGGGTTGTACGGTAGTAAACTGCTATCATATGCCTTAATTGGGCTTAAGATGAGTAAGTTAGGCCCATTTAAGTGAAGGAACATCATGAACCGCAGATCGATCCGCGCCGTAGAACACGGGACCCAATTTAGCCTTGATTTTGGCATAATTTGACAATTCTTTTGAAACCTAAAATTCTAGGTCTCTTCCTTACCTTTCTATGGACAGCAAGATCACCAAAATCCGATATATGTAGCTCTAGTTATGCTCTGCGCAAGGCAACAAGGTCAGGATGAGTGAAAAAACCGAGAATTAACAATTTTTAGCAATTAAGCCCAATAATGTAAAAGCAAAAACAATGATTGTAAAAGTTGTCTAATTTTCGTCTCTCTCGGGCTTGTGCGGCTGTAAACTGCTATTTATGCTTATTAATCCTGAACTAACCCTAGACCAAATTAAGGGCCTCTGAATAAGCTTTCCAAAAAGGTATCCTATGCCTTAATTGGGCTTAAGATGAGTAAGTTAGGCCCATTTAAGTGAAGGAACATCATGGACTGCATACTGATCCGCGCCCGAGAACTCGGGACACAATTTAGCCTTGATTTTGGCCTAATTTAAAAATTCTTGTTGCACCTGAAATTGTAGGTCTCTTCCTTATCTTTCTAGGGACATCAAGATCACCAAAATCCGATATATGTAGCTCTAGTTATGCTCTGCGCAAGAGAACAAGGTCAGGATCAGTGAAAAATCCGAAAATTATCAATGTTTTGCAATTAAGCCCAATTATGCCCAATAATGTAAAAGCAAAAACAATGATTGTAAAAGTTATCAAATTTCTGTCTCTCCTTGGTTTGTGTGGTTGTAAACTACTATTTATACTTATTCATCGTGACCAAACCCTAGACCAAATTAAGGGCCTCTGAATAATCTTTCCAACAAGGTATCATTTGCCTTAATTGGGACTTAAGATGAGTAAGTTAGGCCCATTTAAGTGAAGGAACATCATGGACTACGCACTGATCCGCGCCACAGAACTCAGGACCCAATTTAGCCCTGATTTTGGCCTAATTTGACAATTCTTGTGAAACTTGAAATTGTAGGTCTCTTCCTTAATTTGACATTTGCCTTAATTTGGCTTAAGATGAGTAAGTTAGGCCCATTTAAGTGAAGAAACATCATGGACTACGCACCGATCCGCGCCACAGAACTCGAGACCCAATTTAGCCCTGATTTTGGCCTAATTTGACAATTCTTGTGAAACCTGAAATTGTAGGTCTCTTCCTTATCTTTCTAGGGGCAGTAAGATCACCAAAATCCGATATCTATTGCTCTAGTTATGCTCTGCGCAAGGCAACAAGGTCAGGATGAGTGAAAAATCCGAAAATTAACAATGTTTAGCAATTAAACCCAATAATGTAAAAGCAAAAACAATGATTGTAAAGGTTATCTAATTTCCGTCTCTCTCGTTTGTGCGGCTGTAAACTATTATTTATGCTTATTGATCCTGACCTAACCCTAGACCAAATTAAGGGCCTCTGAATAAGCTTTCCAACAAGGTATCATATGACTTAATTGGGCTTAAGATGAGTAAGTTAGGCCCATTTAAGTGAAGGAACAGCATGGATCGCACACCGATCCACGCCTCAGAACCCTGGGACCCAATTTAGCCTTGATTTTGGCCTAATTTGACAATTCTTGTGAAACCTGAAATTGTAGGTCTATTCCTTATCTTTCTAAGGACAGCAAGATCACCAAAATCCGATATCTGTAGTTCTAGTTATGCTCTGTGCAAGGCAACAAGGCCAGGATGAGTGAAAAATCCGAAAATTAACGATGTTTAGAAATTAAGCCCAATAATGTAAAAGCAAAAACAATGATTGTAAAATTTGTCTAATTTCGGTCTCTCCCTGGCTTGTGCGGCTTTAAACTGTTATTATGCATATTAATCCTGACCTAACCGTAGACCAAATTGAGGGCTTCTAAATAAGCTTTCCAACAAGGTATCATATGCCTTAATTGAACTTAAGATGAGTAAGTTAGGCCCATTAAAGTGAAGGAACATCATGGACTGCACACTAATCCGCAACAGAGAACTCGGGACCCAATTTAGCCTTGATTTTGGCCTAATATGACAATTCTTGTGAAACCTGAAATTGTAGGTCTCTTCCTTATCTTTCTAGGGTGAGCAAGATCACCAAAATCCGATATTTGTAGCTTTAGTTATGCTCTGGGCAGGACAACAAGGTCAGGATGAGTGAAAAATCTGAAAATTAACAATATTTGGCAATTAAGCCCAATAATGTAAAAGCAAAAAACAATGATTGTAAAATTTATCTAATTTCAGTCTCTCTCTGGCTTGTGCAGCTGTAAACTACTATTTATGCTTATTAATCCTGACCTAACCCTAGACCAAATAAAGGGCCTCTGAATAAGCTTTCCAACAAGGTATCTTATGCCTTAATTGGGCTTAAGAAGAGTAAGTCAGGCCCATTTAAGTGAGGGAACATCACGGACTGCGTATTTATCCGCGCCAGAGGACTCATGACCCAATTTAGCCTTGATTTTGGCCTAATTTGACAATTCTTGTGACAACTTAAATTGTAGGTCTCTTCCTTATCTTTCTAGGGACATCAAGATCACCAAAATCCGATATCTGTAGCTCTAGTTATGCTCTCGCGAAGGCAACAAGGTTAGGATGAGTGAAAAATCCGAAAATTAACAATGTTCAGCAATTAAGCCCAATTATGCCCAATAATGTAAAATCAAAACAATGATTGTAAAAGTTGTCAAATTTTCATCTCTCTCCGGCTTGTGCGGATGTAAAATGCTATTTATGCTTATTATTCTGACCTAACCCTAGACCAAATTAAGGGCCTACGAATAAGCTTTCCAACAAAGTATGATATGCCTTAAATGGGCTTAAGATGAGTAAGTTAGGCCCATTTAAGTGAAGGAACATCATGGATCATGACCGATTTGCGCCTTGAGATCTCGGGACCCAATTTAGCTTTGATTTTTGCCTAATTTGACAATTCTTGTATAACCTGAAATTGTAGGTCTCTTCCTTATCTTTCTAGGGACAGCAAGATCACCAAAGTCCGATATCTGTAGCTCTAGTTATGCTCTGCTCAAGGAAAAAAGGTCAGGATGAGTGAAAAATCTGGAAATTAACAATGTTTAGCAATTAAGCCCAATAATGTTAAAGCGAAAACAATGATTGTAAAAGTTATCTAATTTTCGTCTCTCTCTGGGTTGTGCCGCTGTAAACTGATATTTATGCTTATTAATCCTGACCTAACCTTAGACCAAATTAAGGGCCTCTGAATAAGCTTTCCAACAAGGTATCATATGCCTTAATTGGGCTTAAGATGAGTAAGTTAGGGCCATTTAAGTGAAGGAACATCATGGACTGTGCACTGATCCGTGCCAGAGAACTCGGACCCCATTTTAGCCTTGATTTTGGACTAATTTGACAATTCTTGTGCAACCAAAATTGTAGGTCTCTTCCTTATCTTACTAGGGACAGCAAGATCACCAAAATCCGATATTTGTAGCTCTAGTTATGCTCTGCGCAAGGCAACAATGTCAGGATGAGTGTATAATCCGAAAATTAACAATGTTTTGCAATTAAGCCCATTTAAGCCCAATAATGTAAAAGTAAAAACAATGATTGTAAAAGTTGTCTAATTTCCCTCTCTCTGGCTTGTGAGGCTGTAAAATTTTATTTATGCTTATTAATCCAGACCTAACCCTAGACCAAATTAATGGCCTCTGAATAAGCTTTCCAACAAGGTATCATATGCCTTAATTGGGCTTAAGATGAGTAAGTTAGGGCCATTTAAGTGAAGGAACATCAGGGACTGTGCACTGATCCGCGCCAGAGAACTCGGGACCCATTTTAGCCTTGATTTTGGCCTAATTTGACAATTCTTGTGCAACTAAAATTGTAGGTCTCTTCCTTATCTTTCTAGGGACAGCAAGATCACCAAAATCCGATATTTGTAGCTCTAGTTATGCTCTGCAGAAGGCAACAATGTCAGGATGAGTGTATAATCCGATAATTAACAATGTTTACCAATTAAGCCCAATTAAGCACAATAATGTAAAAGCAAAAAAAGTGATTGTAAAAGTTTTCTAATTTCCGTCTCACTCTGGCTTGTGCGGCTGTAAACTGCTATTTATCCTTATAAATCCTGACCTAACCCTAGACCAAATAAAGGTCCTCTGAATAAGCTTTCCAACAAGGTATCATATGCCTTAATTGTGCTTAAGATGAGTAAGTTAAACCCACTTAAGTGAGGTAACATCATGGACTGCGCACTGATCTGCGCCAGAGAACTCGGTACCCAATTTAGCATTGATTTTAGCCTAATTTGAGAATTCTTTTGAAACCTGAAATTGTAGGTCTCTTCCTTATCTTTCTAGGGACAACAAGATCACCAAAATCCGATATCTGTAGCTCCAGTTATGCTCTGTGAAAGGCAACAAGGTCAGGAAGAGTGAAAAATCCGAAAATTAACAATGTTTATCAATTAAGCCCAATAATGTCCAAGCAAAAATAATGATTGTAAAAGTTGTCTAATTTCGGTCTCTCTGGGGCTTGTGCGGCTGTAAACTGCTATCTATGCTTATTAATCATGACTTAACCCTAGACCAAAATAAGGGCCTATGAATAAGCTTTTCAACAAGGTATCATATGCCTTAATTGGGCTTAAGATGAGTAAGTTAGGCCCATTTTAGTGAAGGAACATCATAAACTGAAAACCGATCCTCGCTAGAGAACTCGGGACCCAATTTAGCCTTGATTTTGGCCTAATTTGACAATTCTTGTGAATCGTAAAATTGTAGGTCTCTTCATTATCTTTCTAGGGACAACAAGATCACCAAAATCCGATATCTGTAGCTCAAGTTATGCTCCGCGCAAGGCAACATGGTCAGGATGAGTGAAAAAACCGACAATTAACAATGTTTAGCAATTAAGCCCAATTAAGCCCAATAATGTAAAAGTAAAAACAATGATTGTAAAAGTGGTCTAATTTCCGTCTCTCTCTGGCTTGTGCGGCTGTAAATTATTAATTATGCTTATTAATCCCGACCTAACCCTAGACCAAATTAAGGGCCTCTGAATAAGCTTTCCAAGAAGGTATCATATGCCTTAACTGGGCTTAAGATGAGTAAGTTAGGCCCATTTTAGTGAAGGAACAACATAAACTGCGCACTGATCCTCGCTAGAGAACTCGGGACCCAATTTAGCCTAGATTTTGGCCTAATTTGACAATTCATCGTAAAATTGTAGGTCTCTTCATTATCTTTCTAGGGACAAAAAGATCACCAAAATCCGATATCTGTACCTCAAGTTATGCTCTGCGCAAGGCAACATGGTCAGGATGAGTGAAAAAACCGACAATTAACAATGTTTAGCAATTAAGCCCAATTAAGCCCAATAATGTAAAAGTAAAAACAATGATTGTAAAAGTGGTCTAATTTCCGTCTCTCTCTGGCTTGTGCGGCTGTTAATTATAAATTATGCTTATTAATCCCGACCTAACCCTAGACCAAATTAAGGGCATCTGAATAAGCTTTCCATGAAGGTATCATATGCCTTAATTGGGCTTAAGATGAGTAAGTTAGGCCCATTTAAGTGAAGGAACATCATGGACTGCGCTCTGATCTGTGCCAGAGAACTCGGGACCCAATTTTGCCTTTATTTTGCCTTGATTTTGGTCTAATTTGACTATTCTTATGACACCTGAAATTGTAGGTCTCTTCCTTATCTTTCTAGGGACTGCAAGATCACCAAAATCCGATATCTGTAGCTCTAGTTATGCTCTACGCAAGGAAACAAGGTCAGGATGATTGAAAAATACGAAAATTAACAATGTTTAGCAAGTAAGTCCAATAATGCAAAGCAAAAACAATGATTCTAAAAGTTGTCTAATTTCCGTCTCTATCTGGCTTATACGGTTGTAAACTGTTATTTATGCTTATTAATCTTGACCTAACCCTAAACCAAATTAAGGGCCTCTGAATAAGCTTTCCAACAAGGTATCATATGCCTTAATAGGCATAAGATGAGTAAATTAGGCCCATTTAAGTGAAGGAACATCATGGATTGCGCACTGATCCGCGCCAGAGAACTCGAGACCCAATTTAGCCTTGATTTTGGCCTAATTTTACAATTCTTGTGAAACCTGAAATTGTAGGACTCTTCGTTATCTTTCTAGGGATAGCAATATCACCAACATCCGATATCTGTAGCTCTTGTATGCTCTGCGCAAGTCAACAAGGTCAGGATGAGTGAAAAATCCAAAAATTAACAATGTTTAGCAATTAAGCCCAATAATGTAAAAGCAAAAACAATGATTGTAAAAATTGTCTAATTTCCATCTATCTCTGGCTTATGTGCCTATAAACTGCTATTTATGCTTATTAATCCTAACCTAACCATAGACCAAATTAAGGGCCTCTGAATAAGCTTTCCAACAAGGTTTCATATGCCTTAATTGGGCTTAAGATGAGTAAGTTAGGCCCACTTAAGCGACGGAACATCATGGACTGCGCATTCATCTGCACCAGAGAACTCGGTACCCAATTTAGCATTGATTTTAGCCTAATTTGAGAATTCTTTTGAAACCTGAAATTGTAGGTCTCTTCCTTATCTTTCTAGGGACATCAAGATCACCAAAATCCGATATCTGTAGCTTAGTTATGCTCTGCGAAAGGCAACAAGGTCAGGAAGAGTGATAAATTCGAAAATTAACAATGTTTATCAATTAAGCCCAATAATGTACAAGCAAAAATAATGATTGTAAAAGTTTTCTAATTTCGGTCTCTCTCTGTCTTTTGCGACTGTAAACTGCTATCTATGCTTATTAATCATGACCTAACCCTAGACCAAAATAAGGGCCTATGAATAAGCTTTTCAACAAGGTATCATATGCCTTAATTGGGCTTAAGATGAGTAAGTTAGGCCCATTTTAGTGAAGGAACATCATAAAATGCGCACTGATCCTCGCTAGAGAACTCGGGACCCAATTTAGCCTTGATTTTGGCCTAATTTGACAATTCTTGTGAATCGTAAAATTGTAGGTCTCTTCATTATCTTTCTAGGGACAACAAGATCACCAAAATCCGATATCTGTAGCTCAAGTTATGCTTTGCACAAGGCAACATGGTCAGGATGAGTGAAAAAATCGAAAATTAACAATGTTTAGCAATTAAGCCCAATTAAGCCCAATAATGTAAAAGTAAAAACAATGATTGTAAAAGTGGTCTAATTTCCGTCTCTCTCGGGCTTATGCGGCTGTAAATTATTAATTATGCTTATTAATCCCGACCTAACCCTAGA
Source organism: Sophora flavescens (assembly GCA_030762895.1). Taxonomy (NCBI): domain Eukaryota; kingdom Viridiplantae; phylum Streptophyta; class Magnoliopsida; order Fabales; family Fabaceae; genus Sophora; species Sophora flavescens. The sequence goes on from JAUPTC010000026.1 coordinate 72,128, forward strand.
CCAAATTAAGGGCCTCTGAATAAGCTTTCCAAGAAGGTATCATATGCCTTAATTGGGCTTAAGATGAGTAAGTAAGGCCCATTTAAGTGAAGGAACATCATGGACTGCGCTCTGATCTGTGCCAGAGAACTCGGGACCCAATTTTGCCTTGATTTTGGCCTAATTTGACAATTCTTTGGAAACCTGAAATTGTAGGTCTCTTCCTTATCTTTCTAGGGACTGCAAGATCACCAAAATCCGATATCTGTAGCTCTAGTTATGCTCTGCGCAAGGAAACAAGGTCAGGATGATTGAAAAATACGAAAATTAACAATGTTTTGCAATTAAGTCCAATAATGTAAAGCAAAAACAATGATTCTAAAAGTTGTCTAATTTCCGTCTCTCTCCGGATTGTACGGTTGTAAACTGTTATTTATGCTTATTAATCCTGACCTAACCCTAAACCAAATTAAGGGCCTCTGAATAAGCTTTCCAACAAGGTATCATATGCCTTAATTAGGCTTAAGATGAGTAAATTAGGCCCATTTAAGTGAAGGAACATCATGGACTGCACACCCGATCCGCGCCGAGAACTCGAGACCCAATTTAGCCTTGATTTTGGCCTAATTTTACAATTCTTGTGAAACCTGAAATTGTAGGACGTTTCGTTATCTTTCTAGGGACAGCAATATCACCAACATCCGATATCTGTAGCTCTTGTATGCTCTGCGCAAGGCAACAAGGTCAGGATGAGTGAAAAATCCGAAAATTAACAATGTTTAGCAATTAAGCCCAATAATGTAAAAGCAAAAACAATGATTGTAAAAATTGTCTAATTTCCATCTATCTCTGGCTTATGTGCCTATAAACTGCTATTTATGCTTATTAATCCTAACCTGACCCTAGACCAAATTAAGGGCCTCTGAATAAGCTTTCCAACAAGGTTTCATATGCCTTAATTGGGCTTAAGATGAGTAAGTTAGGCCCATTTAAGTGAAGGAACATCATGGACTGCGCACTGATCCGTGCCAGATAACTTGGGACCCAATTTAGCCTTGATTTTGGCCTAATTTGACAATTCTTGTGAAATCTGAAATTGTAGGTCTCTTCCTTATCTTACTAGGGACAGCATGATCACCAAAATCCGATATCTGTAGCTCTAGTTATGCTCTGCATAAGGCAACAAGGTCAGGATGAGTGAAAAATCCGAAAATTAACAATGTTTAGCAATTAAGACCAATAATGTAAAAGCAAAAACAATGATTGTAAAAGTTGTCTAATTTTCATCTCACTCTGGCTTGTGCGGCAGTAAACTGCTATTTATGCTTATAAATCCTGACCTATCCCTAGTCCAAATTAAGGGCCTCTGAATAAGCTTTCCAACAAGGTATCATATGCCTTAATTGGGATTAAGATGAGTAAGTTAGGCCAATTTAAGTGAAGGAATATCTTGGTTAATGATTTAATTAAACCTCCATATTGGTTGCTAACCTGTCTATCGAGTGTGCAGATTAAATAAGACAAACTGACGTCCAACAAAGTGTAGAAAAACAGACGTCCAACAAAGTGTAACAAACCGACGTCCAACAAAGTATAGAAAAGCAGACGTCCGACAAAGTGTAACAAGCAGATGTCCAACACTGTAAGTGATTGAAGCGCACGTCCAAAATGCAAGAGAAACAAACTTGCGTTCACCAAAGTGTTGAAAGCCAGCATCCATTAAAGTATCAGCTAGCGCGTCCATCAAAGTATCAGAATGGTCCGTCTAATGACGTGGCATTTGGAGCGCGTCCATTAAAATATCAGAATAGCCCGTCCAGTAAGGTATCAAAATGGTCCGTCCAATGACATGGCATTTGGAGCGCGTCCATTAAACTATCAGAATAGCGCGTTCACTAAGGTATCAGAATGGCTCGTCCATTGACGTGGCAGATGGAGCTCGTCCATTAAGATCAGAATGGCTCGTCCAATGACGTGGCAATTGGAGCTCGTCCTTTAAGGTCAGAATGTATCCGTCCAATGACGTGGCAAATGGAGCTCGTTCACCAGAGTAACTGAGACTCTCGTCCACCAGAGTAACTGAGACTCTCGTCCATAAAGTAACCGAGGCTCTCGTCCACTAAAGCAACAGAAGTGCTCGTCCACTAAAGGTGACAGAAGTGCTCGTCCACTAAAGTGCAAGAGGCCCTCGTCCACACTAGTCTTTGGACTTGCTGAGTCCTTAATATGGAGCTCGTCTACTAGCCCGAATGAAAACTCAAATGGCTAGATAGACGCGGATATTTTCAAGATGGAAGCACTTATCTTATAAACGCGAATTCTAAAAGAATTATCAGAATCGTATTTCAAAAACAAGAAAGAGACTTGAAGCCTTCTTTCCTACTCAGTTTCACGATTATCAAGAAAAGTCAGAACGACTCTATTGCATTAATGGCTGCCCAGACTGCCCAGAACGACTCTATTGCATTTCATGAAGTTCTGCTTGAAGCCAACATCTGAGAGAATGTCTCTAACGGATCCTAAATGCTTGAAGACTATAAATACATAAGTCATTGAAGATGAAGAAAAAGAGAATACACATTGCATTAAAAAACCGTTACTCTTTCATTCTTCCATTCCGTATTCTTCAACCATTTTGAAGTTATTACACAGACTTTCCTAAGCTTTACATTTAAACCACTCTCTGAGTGTTAGTGAAAGTTCTGTCTATCTAAGTTGTATTCATTACAAACCAAATCTCTCAAACAAACCTGAGTGAGCCTGAAGAGGCTAGGTGTGAAAAGAATACTTGTCTTTGAGCCTGAAGAAGCTAGGTGTGCAAACAATACTTATCTTGAGCCTGAAGAGGTTAGGTGTGCAAAGAATACTTGTCTTTGAGCCTGAAGAGGCTAGGTGTGCAAATAATACTTGTGTCTGTAACCTAATCAGTTATAGTGGATAAATCTTGGTGCTGCCAAGGACTGGACGTAGCTCTTTGCTTTGAAGAATGAACCAGGATAAATAACTGTGTCAATCTCTCTTTCCTTAAATTCTTTAATTGCTTTAAGTTTTCTTACGTCTATCAAGTGGTGTGTTTGCAAAAGTCACCCATCCATCATGTATTCTTCCACTCGTCCAAATCTAGCTTTTTGTTTGCGAAAAGATTTCAACTTTGTTTAAATTCTGATAAACACATTTCAACCCACCTTCTCGTGTTTATAGTTGTCTATTTCACTCGGGTCCCAATTTAGCCTTGATTTTGGCTTAATTTGATAATTCTTGTGAGACCTAAAATTGTAGGTCTCTGCCTTATCTTTCTAGGGACAGCAATATCACCAATTTCCGATATCTGTAGCTCAAGTTATGCCCTGTGCAAGGCAACAAGGTCAGGATGAGTGAAAAATCCAAAAATTAACAATGTTTAGCAAATAAGCCCAATTAAGCCCAATAATGTAAAAGCAAGATTATAATGCTATTTATGCTTATTAATCCTGACCTACCCCTAGACCAAATTAGGGGCCTCTGGATAAGCTTTTCAACAAGGTATCATATGCCTTAATTGGGCTTAAGATGAGTAAGTTAGGACCATTTAAGTGAAGGAACATCATGGACTGCGCACTTAACCGTGCCAGAGAACTCGGGACCTAATTTGGCCTAATTTGACAATTCTTGTGAAACCTAAAATTGTAGGTCTCTTCCTTATCTTTCTAGGGAAAGCAAGATCACCAAAATCCGATATTTGTAGCTCTAGTTATGCTCTGCGCAAGGCAAAAAGGTCAGGATGAGTTAAAAATCCTAAAATTAACAATGGATAGCAATTAGGCCCAATTAAGCACAATAATGTAAAAGCAAAACAATGATTGTAAAAGTTGTCTAATTTCCATCTCACTCTGGCTTGTGCGGCTATAAACTGCTATTTATGCTTATAAATCCTAACCTAACCATAGACCAAATTAAGGGCCTCTGAATAAGCTTTCCAACAAGGTATCATATGCCTTAATTGTGCTTAAGATGAGTAGATTAGGCCCAATTAAGTGAAGGAACATCATGGACTGCGCACTAATCCGCGCCAGCGAACTCGGGACCCAATTTAGCCTTGATCTTGGCCTAATTTGACAATTCTTGTGAAAGCTGAAATTGTAGGTCTCTTCCTTATCTTTCTAGGGACAGCAAGATCACCAAAATCCGATATCTGTAGCTCTAGTTATGCTCTGCGTAAGGCAACAAGGTCAGGATGAGTGAAAAATCCGAAAATTAACAATGTTTTGCAATTAAGCTCAATTAAGCCCAATAATGTAAAAGCAAAAACAATGATTGAAAAAGTTGTCAAATTTCCGTCTATCTCTGGCTTGTGCGGCTGTAAACTACTATTTATGCTTATTAATACTGACCTAACCCTAGACCAAATTAAGGGCCTCTGAATATGCTTTCAAACAAGGTATTATATGCCTTAATTGGGCTTAAGATGAGTAGGTTAGGCCCATTTAAGTGAAGGAACATCATGGACTGCGCACTGATCCGCGCCAGAGAACTCGGGACCCAATTTAGCCTTGATTTTAGTGTAATTTGAAAATTATTGCGACACGTGAAATTGTAGGTCTCTTCCTTATCTTTCTAGGGACCGCAAGATCACCAAAATCCGATATCTGTAGCTCTAGTTATGCTCTGCGAAGGCAACAAGGTCAGGATGAGTGAAAAATACTAAAATTAACAATGTTTCGCAATTATGCCCAATTAAGCCCAATAATGTAAAAGCAAGAATGCAAAAGTTGTCTAATTTCCGTCTCTCTCTGGGTTTTGCGGTTGTACACTGCTATTTATGCGTATTAATCCTGACCTAACCCTAGACCAAATTAAGGGCCTCTGAATAAGCTTTCCAATAAGGTATCATATGCCTTAATTGTGCTTAAGAGGAGTAAGTTAGGCCCACTAAAGTGACGGAACATCATGGACTGCGCACTAATCCGCGCCAGAGAACTCGGTACCCAATTTTGTATTGATCTTGGTCTAATTTGCCAATTCTTGTGAAACCTGAAATTGGATGTCTCTTCCTTATCATTCTAGGGAAAGCAAGATCACCAAAATCCGATATCTGTAGCTCTAGTTATGTTCTGCGCAAGGCAACAAGGTCAGGATGAGTTAAAAATCCGAAAATTAACAATGTTTAGCTATTAAGCCCAATTAAGCCCAATAATGTAAAAGCAAAAACAATGATTGAAAAAGTTGTCAAATTTCCATCTATCTCTGACTTGTGCGGCTGTAAACTGCTATTTATGCTTATCAGTACTAACCTACCCCTAGACCAAATTAAGGGCCTCTGAATATGCTTTCAAACAAGGTATTATATGCCTTAATTGGGCTTAAGATGAGTAGGTTATGCCCATTTAAGTGAAGGAACATCATGGACTGCGCACTGATCCGCTCCAGAGAACTCGGGACCCAATTTAGCCTTGATTTTAGTCTAATATGAAAATTATTGCGACACGTGAAATTGTAGGTCTCTTCCTTATCTTTCTAGGGACAGCAAGATCACCAAAATCCGATATCTGTAGCTCTAGTTATGCTCTGCGAAGGCAACAAGGTCAGGATGAGTGAAAAATCCGAAAATTAACGATGTTTGGCAATTATGCCCAATTAAGCCCAATAATGTAAAAGCAAGATTGTAAAAGTTGTCTAATTTCCGTCTCTCTCTGGGTTTTACTGTTGTAAACTGCTATTTATGCATATTAATCCTGACCTAACCCTAGACCAAATTAAGGGCCTCTGAATAAACTTTCCAACAAGGTATCATATGCCTTAATTTGGCTTAAGATGAGTAAGTTAGGCTCACTTAAGTGAATGAACATCATGGACATCGCACTGATCTGCGCCAGAGAACTCGGGACCCAATTTAGCCTTGATTTTGGCCTAATTTGACAATTCTTGTGAAACCTGAAAGTGTAGGTCTCTTCCTTATCATTCTAGGGAAAGCAAGATCACCAAAATCCGATATCTGTAGCTCTAGTTATGCTCTGTGCAAGGCAACAACGTCAGGATGAGTTAAAAATCCGAAAATTAAAAATGGATAGCAATAAGGCCCAATTAAGCACAATAATGTAAAAGCAAAAACAATGATTGTAAAAGTTTTCTAATTTCCGTCTTACTCTGGCTTGTGCGGCTATAAATTGCTATTTATCCTTATAAATCCTGACCTAACCCTAGACCAAATAAAGGGCCTCTGAATAAGCTTTCCAACAAGGTATCATATGCCTTAATTGTGCTTAAGATGAGTAAGTTAGGCCCACTTAAGTGATGGAACATCATGGACCGCGCACTAATCTGCGCCAGAGAACTCGGTACCCAATTTAGCATTGATTTTGGCCTAATTTGACAATTCATGTGGCACATGAAATTATAGGTCTATTCCTTATCTTTCAAGGGACAGCATGATCACCAAAATCCGATATCTATAGCTCTAGTTATGCTCTGCGCAAAGAGCAACAAGGTCAGGATGAGTGAAAAATCCGAAAATTAACAATGTTTAGCAATTAAGGCCAATAATGTAAACGCAAAAAACAATGATTGTAAAAGTCATCTAATTTCCGTCTCTTTATGGCTTGTGCAGCAGCAAACTGCTATTTATGCTTATTAATCCTGACCTACCCATAGACCAAATTAGGGGCCTCTGGATAAGCTTTTCAACAAGGTATCATATGCCTTAATTGGGCTTAAGATGAGTAAGTTAGGACCATTTAAGTGAAGGAACATCATGGACTGCGCACTGAACCGTGCCAGAGAACTCGGTACCCAATTTAGCCTTGATTTTCGCCTAAGTTGACAATTCTTGTGAAACATGAAATTGTAGGTCTCTTCCTTATCTTTCTAGGGACAGCAAGATCACCAAAATCCGATGTCTGTAGCTCCAGTTATGCTCTACGCAAGGCAACAAGGTCAGGATAAGTGGAAAATCTGAAAATTAACAATGTTTAGCAATTAAGCCCAATTAAGCCCAATAATGTAAAAGCAAAAACAATGATTGTAAAAGTTGTCTAATTTCCGTCACTCTCTCTGGCTTGTGTGGCTATAAACTGCTACTTATGCTTATTAATCTGGACCTAACCCTAGACCAAATTAAGGGCCTCTGAATAAGCTTTCCAACAAGGTGTCATATGCCTTAATTACGCTTAAGTTGAGTAAGTTAGGCCCATTTAAGTGAAGGAATATCATGGACTTAGCACTGATCCGCGCCAGGAAATTTCCAACCAGGTCTCACCTTCTTGTTGGGCAAAGCTTATGATATCACCCCTTGTCTTCACAAATCTTGAGGTGGGGAAGAATCTTGCCAGAAATTTTGCCTCTAAGTTCTCCCATGTAGTGAAACTCTCCTTGGTTGTGATTGGAGCCAAGACTTGGCTCTATCTCTTAGAGAGAAAGGGAACAACCTCAGGCGAATTGCATCATCGGATGCACCATTTATCTTCACCGTGTCACACAACTCCAGGAAGTTAGACACATGACTATTAGGATCTTCTTTCTCCAACCCGGCAAACTGATTCTGTGAAACCATATTGATGAGAGTTGGCTTGATTTCAAAATTGTTGCAGTTCACTGGAGGCCTCACTATGCTAGTGACATGCCGGTTGACATTTGTATTGGCATAGTCACCAAGTGTCCTCCGTGGTGGAGCATCTTCACCATTGCCTTCCATCCTGATTCTTTCTAACCAATTCTGCTGCCTTACTTGCCTCCGATTCTCCCTAGCTGTTCTTTCAATTTCTGGGTCGTATAGGAGTTGGTCAGCTGGGATAGTACCTCGCATACACAAACAGTCTAGCAAATAAGAGTGTTAGCAGTAAATGTCAGCACACAACAGCAAACACACCAGAAAAAAGAAAAATGACAGCAAAAACAAAACAGAAAATTATAACAGAATTTTTTTTTGCTTAAATTAGTAACCGAAATGGTTATGCTAATATTGAGACGCAGTCCCCGGTAACGGCGCCAAAAACTTGTTGACGGATTTGAGCAAGTATACCCAGTCGTGCAAGTAATACGGTGGTGAGACCGTTTATCGTTCCCACGAGGACTGATACAAGTACTAGCACTTACCGAATCAATTACTATCTAAGCGGATTTTTGGATTGAAGGCAGTTCTATACTAACAAAAGCTAAAACTAACAAAACAAAAAGAAGAAGTTCTTTGAGGAATTTTGTCAAACAGTTGAAGTGCAGAAAAAAGGTTTTCAAATATGATAAAAGTAGATGGGGTTAGACTTCACTAAACTTCATCCTCATGCAATGAAACAACTAACAAACAGTTTCTACTTCAGTTATGACAATCAATCCACTAAATTACTCAAGCCCCGATCCCTCGGATGACAAGAGCCTAAATCCACTAATAGACCCTAATTCCTTAGGTAGCCTAGATTAGTGAATTTGCATTAATATTAGGGATTACACAATTGCTAATAAACCTAGTTCCATTCCTAGATACAAGGCTTACTAGGTGATTAATCTCAATTCCGGTTTTAACACGAATTTTCCAATTGCATATCAAAACACTAAACAAGTCATGGGGGTGCTAGCCACAACAAGCATTAAGCACAAAAATCAATCACTCAATAACAAAGCAAAAACTGTATTACAAGATCAAATCAAATACATGAGGATTCAGAAATAGCTACCCTAACCCCAACAATGGAGGTTTAGCTACTCATGATCATAGCCACAACCAAAGAAATATAGATGAAGGAGAAAAGGGATTCCATGGGGGCAATCCTCAGCAGCTGCCTCTGATTCAAAGAGCCTTTAGGGTTTCCCAAAACTCATAGCCTCCAAGGTCCCCAAGATTCCCCCTCCATTCTGCCCTAAAACAGATTATAACAGGGGTTCTGAGTTTCGCACGCTCGTGGGGCGAAACGTGACTCGCGGGGCGAATATTAAAATCTGGTCTTCAGAGATTGGATCTCTCGCGAGGCGAGGCAGTAACTCGCGAGGCGAGACCGAAAGGGAGACATCTCTGGAATAGTCAGGCCTTCAGGCTCGCGAGGCGAGATGGTGACTCGCGAGGCGAGACAGAAAGGCTGACTGTTGCTGTTCAGCTGGTCTTCAGGCTCGCGTGGCGAGCTTCAGTCTCGCGAGGCGAAGATTCAAAATTCTGCTTGGCTCAATTTCTTCTCTTTTCAGGCTCTGTCTTCATCCAAGCTCCACCATGGCTATTCTTGAGCATTTTTTCTTGAATTCCTGCAAAACAACAGCAAGAAACCGCCTCACCTGTTCCAAGGGAAAAGCTAACAAAAATCCCATAAAGTATGCCTAATCTATATGAGAAATGCATGCAAAAGTGTACAGGAAACATGATGTAAAATCACACTATCAAATCACCCCAAGCTTATTCAATTGCTTGTCCTCAAGCAATCACTAAGGCCAGAAGATCAAACTAATCAAGGCAGAGGATAGTGAACCAAGAACCCGAGTAAATAATAATCCAAGTTATAGGCATTTCAAACAATTCAGCAAGAGACAATCAATTCAAGTCCAATTAGAGGCTTAGGTTCCTTAGACTCATATTCTCACTGATTTGGGCACTCTTTCTTACCTGAAGATCACCCCAAGCTTGTTCATTTGCTTGGCTCTCTTTTCTCCCTCACTCAAGTGTTAGGGATATAAGACAATTCGCTCCATTTTCCTCAAGGAATGACATCTACCATAGGCTTGACTATCAACCAAATCTCTACTTTATTGATGAAAACAATTTAGAATCAAGAGGTCTTTTACTTGGTTGTAACGGGGCCATGGGATTTATTGTTAGGTGGGGCAATCAAGAAAGGGACATTTCAAAAGGCTACACAAAACATTAAGCATTGCAAATCATGACACCTTCTAAAATACCCTTTTGGGTTTCGATTCTTTTCTCCACCTTTCTTTCTTTCTTTTCATTTTATTTCTCAATTCTTTTTGTCATCCCCTTCTCTATGTATTTTTATTTTTCTTTTGTTTTTCTTTTGTTTGGAGAAGGGGAGATTTTTCAACTCAAGAGAAATAATTTTTGATTCTTTCATCCCAAACTTTTTCAACTACCTTTTTCACCCTTTTTGTAATACTTTAGAAGGTATCCTATCCAGCATATTCATCAAAACATTTCAGGGTACCAAGAAAAGTATTTTATTCTTTCGGGCTCAAAATTGGGCAACTAAGGGGTAGCATTTAGTCATTCAAAGCTCAGAAGGCCAGAAAAATACCTAGTGCCTCAATCATTTTCAAAAATGTTTTCAAAAATTTTTAAGCTTCAAAATGGTTTCAAGTCAAGTTCTAGAAAAAATCATCCAAGAGGAATAACACTCTAACACAAAGAATGGGGTAAAATTTAGTGAGTACCCCTTTTGGCTCAAAATCTCACATTTTAGTAGTTCAAAAATCAATGAGAAACACAAATCTACGGAACCCTATGCTAATTATCAACTATCACACATCATCTCGAGCATTTTCATTTGCAGCCTTATCACAAGAATAAAGAAAATTGGGTTCAACAATTCACTATCTCAAATTATTTGGCACTTAGTTCTCACAACTGGATGCAAATTTCAGGCAAGGGGCAATCTAATCATGTGAACATGCAAAGTTATCATGCAAAACTATATGAATGCAACATGAACAAATGCAAAAATACCCCTACCCCAAGCTTAAGAATTTACATTGTCCCCAATGTAAACAATCAAGATGGAGAGGGGAAAGAAAAATTGGAACGACTTACCGAGGCGGCGGCGGGTGTTGACTTTGCTTTTTCTTGTCTTCCTGCTCTTCCCTCCTTCCTTTTTACCCTGAACACACTTAACAAACCTATCAATCTATGATATTTTCCTCTTGAGCTTCTCAAATTATTCAAGAGGGAAAAATCAAAAACAAAAGGAAAATAAAAAAGAAAACTTGGGTTGCCTCCCAATAAGCGTTTCTTTAACGTCACTAGCTTGATGGGTAGATGACTTCAAGGATCATGAAGGCGCACAACTGAGATCAAACTCTCGATGTCACCACCCAAGTAGGCCTTAAGTCTTTGACCATTGACTTTGAAGGTCCTTTTTGAAGTAGGATCCTCCACTTCCACAGCTCTATGAGGTGAGACTTCCTTGACAATGAACGTCCCCGACCACTTAGACTTCAACTTGCCCGGAAACAATCTCAACCGGGAATTGAACAGTAAAACTTGATGTCCCAGTCGAAATGTTTTCATCACGATTTTCTTGTCGTGGTAGGTCTTGACTCGCTCTTTGTAAATGGCTGCATTCTCATATGCATTAAGGCGCATCTCCTCTAACTCATGCAGCTGATTCACTCTTTTCTCACCCGCCAGAGTGGCATCAAAATTCAAGAACTTCAGTGCCCAAAAGGCTCGATGCTCCAACTCTACGGGCAGATGACATGCCCTTCCATAGACCATCTGAAACGGGGATAACCCCACAGAAGTTTTCAGTGCAGTCCGGTAGGCCCACAAGGCATCGTCAAGCTTCTTGGCCCAATCTTTCCTTGAAGTGGCCACAGTCTTTTCCAAAATTCTCTTAATCTCCTTGTTGGAGACCTCCGCTTGTCCATTTGTTGGCGGATGATATGGGGATGCCACCTTATGCCTCACATCATACTTTGCCAGAACATTTCCCAGTTGTGAGTTGCAGAAGTGGGATCCTCCATCACTTATAAGAACCCTTGGGACACCGAACAGGGCAAAGATATTCTTCTTGATGAACTTGACCACTGTTTGGGCATCATTCTTCTGTGTTGCAATTGCCTCCACCCATTTGGAAACATAGTCCACCGCCACCAAGATATATTGATTGGAGAATGAAGGTGGAAGTGGACCCATAAAATCAATGCCCCAACAGTCAAATACTTCTATCTCCAATATACTCTGCAGTGGCATCTCATCTCTTTTGGAGATATTCCCGGTCCTCTGGCACTTGTCACAGCTCTTCACATGATTGAAAGAGTCCTTGAAGATTGAGGGCCAAAAGAAACCAGATTGGAGGACCTTAGCAGCTGTCCTATCCCCATTGTAATGTCCACCATATGGGGAGTTATGGCAATGCCACAAAATCTTCCTTGCTTCCTCCTGACTAACACACCTCCTCCATAATCCATCCAGCCCAACCTTGAATAGAAATGGACCGTCCCACATGAAATGGTTGGCATCCCGGAAGAACTTTTTTCTTTGTTGCCAATTGAGGTGCTCTGGAACAATGTTGGCTGCCTTGAAGTTTGCCATGTCGGCAAACCATGGTCTTTCATGTACTAGAAATAAGGCCTCATCCGGGAACTCATCCCGAATGTCCTTCTCTTTAGCAGCCACTTCTTCATTCACAAGTCGAGATAAATAGTCAGCCACTACATTCTCGCTGCCCTTTTTGTCCTTGATGACTAAATCAAATTCCTGCAACAATAGAATCCACCTTATGAGGCGTGGTTTAGAATCTAATTTAGTCAACAAATATTTGATTGCAGCATGATCAGTAAAAACAGTGACTTGTGACCCAATCAAGTAGGAACGAAACTTTTCCAAAGCAAACACTATGGCTAGTAACTCTTTTTCAGTTGTTGCATAGTTTATTTGGTTCTCATCGAGGACCTTGCTAGCATAGTGAATGGCATGGAAAAACTTGTCCCTTCGCTGCCCCAAAACTGCCCCAACTGCGTAGTCACTGGCATCACACATTAATTCAAATGGTGACTCCCAGTTGGGTGCAACAAGAATGGGAGCAGTGATCAACCTGTCTTTCAAAATTTGAAAAGAGTTAAAACAAGAATTATCAAACAAAAATGGGGTGTCCTTATTCAAAAGGTTACACAGCGGCTTGGCTATCTTTGAAAAGTCCTTGATGAACCGCCGGTAAAAGCCTGCATGCCCAAGGAAACTCCTCACCCCCTTGACATTCACTGGTGGAGGTAGTTTCTCAATCACATCAATCTTGGATTTGTCCACTTCGATCCCCTTAGCTGAAATTTTGTGCCCAAGCAGAATGCCTTCCTGCACCATAAAATGACAATTCTCCCAATTTAAGACTAAATTGGTGTCCATGCACCTCTTTAACACAGCAGCAAGGTTAGACAAACAGTTATCATAAGAGGAACCGAAAACAGAAAAATCATCCATGAAAACCTCAATATACTTTTCTACCATATCAGAAAAAATGGAAAGCATGCACCTTTGAAAAGTCGCAGGTGCATTGCAAAGGCCGAATGGTATCTTCCGATAGGCAAAAACTCCAAACGGGCATGTGAAAGCAGTTTTCTCTTGGTCTTCCGGGTTAACCGCAATTTGGTTATAACCCGAATAACCATCCAAGAAACAATAGTAAGCTTGCCCGACCAACCTCTCCAACATCTGGTCCATGAATGGAAGTGGGAAGTGATCCTTCCTAGTAGCTTGATTGAGCTTCCGGTAATCTATGCACATCCGCCAACCGGTGACCGTTCTAGTTGGAATCAACTCATTCTTCTCTTTGTGCACAACGATCATGCCACCCTTCTTTGGAACCACTTGTACCGGACTCACCCAAGCACTGTCGGAAATCGGATATATCATTCCAGCTTCAAGGTGTTTCAACACCTCCTTCTTCACCACTTCTTTCATTGTAGGATTGAGCCTCCTCTGCGGTTGGACCACCGATTTAAAGTCAGCCTCCATCATGATCTTGTGCATGCAAAACGTGGGGCTAATACCTTTCAAATCTGAGATGGACCATCCAATAGCTGTCTTATGCTCTCTAAGCACCCTTACAAGTTTCTCCTCCTCCAATTTGGACAATTCATTGCTCACTATGACAGGGTTTTCATCATTCACACCCAGGAACACATACTTCAAGTGGGGAGGTAGGGGCTTAAGCTCTAACTGAAGCTTCTCTCGGACTTCATCCTTCTTGAGCTCTTCCTTCACAGTGTTGACAGCAAGTTGCTTAGGTTGGGCTTCCAGATCACATAAACACTCTTCTAATTCCTCCTCCTCTATCTCATCAAGATTTTCAATAGCATTCACAAGTACCTTCTCAAGAGTAAAGGAGTGGTGCTGATGTGCACAGGCTTCCTTAGCCCCTACATCCACCATGTCCATGCGAAAACAGTTTTCTTCATCACTCGGGCGATGCATAGCTTCAAATACGTTGAAGGTAACCTCTTCATCTTGCACTGAGTCGAAGCTGGCCTTTTTGTACATCTATCAAGGCTCGACCAGTTGCTAGAAAAGGTCTCCCTGATATAAGTGGAACCTCTGCATCCTCCTCCATGTCTAATATCACAAAGTCTGCTGGGAAGATAAACTTGTCCACTTTAACCAAGACATCTTCTAAAATACCATGAGGATGCTTGATTGATCTATCAGCTAGTTGCAATGCCATCCTTGTTGGTTTTACCTCACCACCTCCAAGCTTATTCAAAATCGAAAGCGGCATCAAATTGATACTCGCCCCCAAGTCACACAATGCCTTCCCCATAGCAATACTCCCAATAGTGCAGGGGATTGTAAAACTACCAGGATCCTTAAGCTTTGGAGGTAGCTTCCTTTGAAGTATCGAACTGCACTCTTCAGCCAAGGCAACAATCTCGCCTTCTTTAAACTTTCTTTTCTTTGTGAGCAACTCATTCATGAATTTTGCATAAGTGGGCATTTGCTCTAGTGCTTCAGCAAAAGGTATGTTGATCTGTAACCGCTTGAAGATGTCAAGGAACTTGGAAAACTGTTCTTATTTCTCCTTTTTCTTGCTTAAATGAGGATAGGGCAACTTCACATAAGAGGGGATCACTTGAGGCTTGTCTCCATCTTTCAAAATCTGACTTTTAGTTCTCCTCAAGATTGAATTCTCATCCACTAGCTTCTCCCTCTTGTCTTGTTCACTGGATTTTTCTTTTTCCTCAACTACAACATCTTTGCCCTTTTCTTCATTCAACTCAGTCTTTTCAGCATTCATTTCTATTCCTTCAGCATCTCTCTGACTTTTCACCAAAGGCTCACCATCCTCTTGCTCTAGACTTTTACCACTTCTCAAAACAATAGCCTTGCAATGCTCTTTAGGATTTGTCAGTGTTACAAAAACTCTTGGTTGTTCCTCTAGTGCCCAACTTGAACCTCCAAATTCTTTATGGATGCATCGGTGTTCTTCGTTCGACATGGACATTGCATGAACTGTTGAGGTGTTTTCCGGGGATGAGTCGGTTTGGGCGGTGGTGTGGGTTGAGGCTTGCTTGTTTGTCGGGTGTCTTGCTTCAAATTTGGTTGATTCCTCCACCTTGGTTGTAGGTTTGGTTGTTTCTGGCCGCCTATAGTTCCCCTAGTTGGCTTCCTCTGGGAACTGGTGGCGCCTCACATCTTCCATTGTCATGATCTCCTCCACAAAAATCACATCTCATTACTTGTTGAGGTGGCATGGTTGTCCCTTGAACAGTTTGGAGTTGTTGTGGGAGTTGAGCTAGTTGCTTGGTGATGGACTCAAGTTGCTGTGTCATAATTTTATTATGAGCCAAAAGTACAGTTTGGGAATCTAACTCCAACACTCCCCTTTTTGATGTGGTACCCCGATCATGATGCATCAAATAATCATTAGATGCCATAGCCTCTATCAAAATCAGGGCTTCCTCTGCTGTCTTTGTGTTCATGGATCCTCCAGCTGAGGCATCCAACATATACCTGGTTGACGGCCTCAGTCCATTGCAGAATGTTTGCATCTGAGTAAGATCATCAAACCCATGATTTGGACATCTTTGGAGTAAACCTTTGAACATGTCCCATGTGTCAGGAAGAGTCTCACCTTCTTGTTGGGCAAAGCTTATGATATCACCCCTTGTCTTCACAAATCTTGAGGTGGGGAAGAATCTTGCCAGAAATTTTGCCTCTAAGTCCTCCCATGTAGTGAAACTCCCCCTTGGTTGTGATTGGAGCCAAGAGTTGGCTCTATCTCTTAGAGAGAAAGCGAACAACCTCAGGCGAATCGCATCATCGGATGCACCATTTATCTTCACCGTGTCACACAACTCCAGGAAGTTAGACACATGACAATTAGGATCTTCTTTCTCCAACCCGGCAAATTGATTCTGTGAAACCATATTGATGAGAGTTGGCTTGATTTCAAAATTGTTGCAGTTAACTGGAGGCCTCACTATGCTAGTGACATGCCGGTTGACATTTGTATTGGCATAGTCACCAAGTGTCCTCCGTGGTGGAGCATCTTCACCATTGGCTGCCATCCTGATTCTTTCTAACAAATTCTGCTGCCTTACTTGCCTCCGATTCTCCCTAGCTGTTCTTTCAATTTCTGGGTCGTATAGGAGTTGGTCAGCTGGGATACTACCTCGCATACACAAACAGTCTAGCAAACAA
Source organism: Sophora flavescens (assembly GCA_030762895.1). Classification (NCBI taxonomy): domain Eukaryota; kingdom Viridiplantae; phylum Streptophyta; class Magnoliopsida; order Fabales; family Fabaceae; genus Sophora; species Sophora flavescens. The sequence goes on from JAUPTC010000026.1 coordinate 88,422, forward strand.
GAGTGTTAGTAGTAAATGTCAGCACACAACAGCAAACACACCAGAAAAAAGAAAAATGACAGCAAAAACAAAACATAAAATTATAACAATTTTTTTTTCTTAAATTAGTAACCGAAATGGTTATGCTAATATTGAGACGCAGTCCCTGGCAACGGCGCCAAAAACTTGTTGACGGATCTGAGCAAGTATACCCAATCGTGCAAGTAATACGGTGGTGAGACCGTTTATCGTTCCCACGAGGACTAATACAAGTACTAGCACTTACCGAATCAATTACTATCTTAGCGGATTTTTGGATTGAAGGCAGTTCTATACTAACAAAAGCTAAAACTAACAAAACAAAAAGAAGAAGTTCTTTGAGGAATTTTGTCAAACAGTTAAAGTGCAGAAAAAAGGTTTTCAAATATGATAAAAGTAGTTGGGGTTAGACTTCACTAAACTTCATCCTCATGCAATGAAACAACTAACAAACAGCTTCTACTTCAATTATGACAATCAATCCACTAAATTACTCAAGCCCCGATCCCTCGGATGACAAGAGCCTAAATCCACTAATAGACCCTAATTCCTTAGATAGCCTAGATTAGTGAATTTGCATTAAGATTAGGGATTACACAATTGCTAATAAACCTAGTTCCATTCCTAGATACAAGGCTTACTAGGTGATTAATCTCAATTCTGGTTTTAACACGAATTTTCCAATTGCATATCAAAACACTAAACAAGTCATGGGGGTGCTAGCCACAACAAGCATTAAGCACAGAAATCAATCACTCAATAACAAAGCAAAAACTGTATTACAAGATCAAATCAAATACATGAGGATTCAGAAATAGCTACCCTAACCCCAACAATGGAGGTTTAGCTACTCATGATCATAGCCACAACCAAAGAAATATAGATGAAGGAGAAAAGGGATTCCATGGGGGCAATCCTCAACAGCTGCCTCTGATTCAAAGAGCCTTTAGGGTTTCCAAAACTCATAGCCTCCAAGGTCCCCAAGATTCCCCCTCCATTCTGCCCTAAAACAGATTATAACAGGGGTTTTGAGTTTCGCGCGCTTGCGGGGCGAGACGTGACTCGCGGGGCGAATATTAAAATCTGGTCTTCAGAGATTGGATCTCTCGCGAGGCGAGGCAGTAACTCACGAGGCGAGGCCGAAAGGGAGACATCTCTAGCATAGTCAGGTCTTCAGGCTCGCGAGGCGAGATGGTGACTCGCGAGGCGAGACAGAAAGGCTGACTGTTGCTGTTCAGCTGGGCTTCAGGCTCGCGTGGCGAGCTCCAGTCTCGCGAGACGAAGCTTCAAAATTCTGCTTGGCTCAATTTCTTCTCTTTTCAGGCTCTGTCTTCATCCAAGCTCCACCATGGCTATTCTTGAGCATTTTTTCTTGAATTCCTGCAAAACAACACCAAGAAACCGCCTCACCCGTTCCAAGGGAAAAGCTAACAAAAATCCCATAAAGTATGCCTAATCTATATGAGAAATGCATGCAAAAGTGTACAGGAAACATGATGTAAAATCACACTATCACTTTCCAACAAGGTATCAAATGCCTTAATTGTGCTTAAGATGAGTAAGTTAGGCCCACTTAAGTGAAGGAACATCATGGACAATGCACTGATCTGTGCCAGAGAACTCGGGACCCAATATAGCCTTGATTTTGGCCTAATTTGACAATTCTTGTGAAACCTGAAATTGTAGTTCTCTTCCTTATCTTTCTAGCGAAAGCAAGATCACCAATATCCGATATCTGTAGCTCTAGTTATGCTCTGCGCAAGGCAACAAGGGCAGGATGAGTTAAAAATCCGAAAATTAACAATGGTTAGCAATTAGGCCCAATTAAGCCCAATAATGTAAAATAAAAAACAATGATTATAAAAGTTGTCAAATTTATGTCAGTCTCTGGCTTGTGCGGCTGTAAACTACTATTTATTCTTATTAATCCTGACCTAACCCTAGACCAAATTAAGGGCCTCTGAATATGCTTTCCAACAAGGTATCATATGCCTTAATTGGGCTTAAGATGAGTAGGTTAGGCCCATTTAAGTGAAGGGACATCATGGACTGCACAATGATCCGTGCCAGAGAACTCGGGACCCAATTTAGCCATGATTTTGGCCTAATTTGACAATTAATGTGAAACTTGAAATTGTAGGTCTCTTCCTTATCTTTCTAGGAACAGCAAGATCACCAAAATCCGATATTTGTAGCTCTAGTTATTCTCTGCGCAAGGCAACAAGGTCAGGATGAGTGTAAAATTCGAAAATCAACATTTTTTCGCAATTAAGCCCAATAATGTAAAAGCAAAAACAATGATTGTAAAAGTTGTCTAATTTATGTCTCTCTCTGGCTTGTGCGGCTGGTAACTGCTATTTATGCTTATAAATCCTGACCTAACCCTAAACCAAATTAAGGGCCTCTGAATAAGCTTTTCAACAAGGTATCATATGCCTTAATTGTGCTTAAGATGAGTAAGTTAGGCCCACTTAAGTGAAGGAACATCATGGACTACTGCGTATTAATCCGTGCCAGAGAACTCGGGACCCAATTTAGCCTTGATTTTGGCCTAACTAGACAATTCTTGTGAAACTTCAAATTGTAGGTCTCTTCCTTATCTTTCTAGGGACATCAAGATCACCAAAATCCGATATCTGTAGCTCTAGTTATGCTCTGTGTAAGGCAACAAGGATATGATGAGTGAAAAATCCAAAAATTAACAATGTTTAGCAATTAACCCCAATTAACCCCGATAATGTAAAAGCAAAAACAATGATTATAAAAGTTGTCAAGTTTCTGTCTATCTCTGGCTTGTGCTGCTGTAAACTACTAATTATTCTTATTTATCCTGACCTAACCCTAGACCAAATTAAGGGCCTCTGAATATGCTTTTCAACAAGGTATCATATGCCTTAATTGGGCTTAAGATGAGTAGGTTAGGCCCATTTAAGTGAAGGAACATCATGGACTGCGCACTGATTTGCGCCAGAGATCTCGGGACCCAATTTAGCTTTGATTTTTGCCTAATTTGACAATTCTTGTATAACCTGAAATTGTAGGTCTCTTCCTTATCTTTCTAGGGACAGCAAGATCACGAAAATCTGATATCTGTAGCTCTAGTTATACTCAGCGTAAGGCATCAAGGTCAGGAAGGGTGAAAAATCTGAAAATTAACAATGTTTAGCAATTAGGCCCAATAATGTAAAAGCAAAAACAATGATTGTAAAAGTTGTCAAATTTCCGTCGATCTTTGGCATGTGCGGCTGTAAACTACTATTTATGCTTATTAATCCTAACCTAATCCTAGACCAAATTAAGGGCCTCTGAATATGCTTTCCAACAAGGTATCATATGCCTTAATTGGGCTTAAGTTGAGTAGGTTATGCCCAATTAAGTGAAGGAACATCATGGACTGCACACTGATCCGCACCGGAGAACTAGGGATCCAATTTAGCCTTGATTTTGGCCTAATTTGACAATTGTTGTGAAACCTGAAATTGAAGGTCTCTTCCTTATCTTTCTAGGGACAGCAAGATCACCAAAATCCGATATCTGTAGCTCTAGCTATGCTCTGCACAAGGTAACAAGGTCAGGATCAGTGAAAAATCCGAAATTAACACTGCTTAGCTATTAAGCCCAATTAAGCCCAATAATGTAAAAGCAAAAAACAATTATTGTAAAAGTTGTCTAATTTATGTATCTCTCTAGCTTGTGCGGCTGTAAACTGCTATTTATGCTTATTAATCCTGACCTATCCCTACACCAAATTTAGGGTCTCTAAATAAGCTTTCCCACAAGGTTTCATATGCCTTAATTTGGCTTAAGATGAGTAAGTTAGGCCCATTTAAGTGAAGGAACATCATGGACTGAACACTGATCCGTGCCAGAGAAACCGGGACCTAATTCAGCATTGATTTTGGCCTAATTTGACAATTCTAGTGACACCTGAAATTGTAGGTCTCTTCCTTATCTTTCTAGGGACAGCAAGATCCCCAAAATCCGATATTTGTAGCTCTAGTTATGCTCTGCGCAAGGCAACAAGGTCAGGATGAGTGAAAAATCCAAAAATTAACAATGTTTAGCAATTATGCCCAATCAAGCCCAATAATGTAAAAGCAAAAACAATGACTGTAAAAGTTGTCTAATTTCCGTCTCCGTCTGGCTTGTGCGGCTGTAAACTGCTAATTATGCTTATTAATCATGACCTAACAATAGACCAAGTTAAGGGCCTCTGAATAAGCTTTCCAACAAGGTATCATATGCCTTAATTGGGCTTAAGATGAGTAAGTTAGGCTCATTTAAGTGAAGGAACATCATGGACTGCACACTGATCCGGGCCAAAGAACTCGGGACCCAATTTAGCCTTGATTTTAGCCTAATTTGATAATTCTTGGGAAACCTGAAATTGTAGGTGTCTTCCTTATTTTTCTAGGGACAACAAGATCACCAAAATCCGGTATCTGTAGCTCTAGTTATGCTCTGAGCAAGGCAACACGATCAGGATGAGTGAAAAATCCGAAAATTAATAATGTTTAGCAATTAAGACCAATAATGTAAAAGCGAAAACAATGATTGTAAAAGTTGTCTAATTTCCGTCTCTCTCTGACTTGTGCGGCTGTAAACTGCTATTTATGCTTATTAATCCTGACTTAACCCTAGACCAAATTAAGGGTCTCTGAATAAGCTTTCCAACAAGGTTTCATATGCCTGAATTGGGCTTAAGATGAGTAAGTTAGGCCCGTTTAAGTGAAGGAACATCATGGACTGCGCACTGATCGGCACCAGAGAACCCGGGACCCAATTTTTCCTTGAATTTGGCCTAATTTGACAATTCTTTTGAAACCTAAAATTGTAGGTCTCTTCCTTATAGTTCTAGGGACTGCAAGATCAACAAAATCGATTATCTGTAGCTCTAGTTATGCTCTGCGCAAGGCAACAAGGTCAGGATGAGTGAAAAATCTGAAAATTAACAATGTTTAGCAACTAAGCCGAATTAAGCCCCATAATGTAAAAGCAAAAACAATGATTGTAAAAGTTGTCTAATTTTCGTCTCTCTCTGGCTTGTGCGGCTGTAAACTACTGCTTATGCTTATTAATCCTGTCCTAACCCTATACCAAATTAAGGGCCTCTGAATAAGCTTTCCAACAAGGTATCATATGCCTTAATTGGGATTAAGATGAGTAAGTTAGGCCCATTTAAGTGAAGGAACATCATGGACTGCGCACTGATCGGCGCCAGAGAACTCGGGACCCAATTTTTCCTTGATTTTGGCCTAATTTGACAATGTTTTTGAAACATGAAATTGTAGGTATTTGTCTTATCTTTCTAGAGACAGCAAGATCACCAAAATCCGATATCTGTAGCTCTAGTTATGCTCTGCACAAGGTAACAAGGTCAGGATCAGTGAAAAATCCGAAATTAACACTGTTTAGCTATTAAGCCCAATTAAGCCCTATAATGTAAAAGCAAAAAACAATTATTGTAAAAGTTGTCTAATTTATGTATCTCTCTGGCTTGTGCGGCTGTAAACTGCTATTTATGCTTATTAATCCTGACCTATCCCTAGACCAAATTTAGGGTCTCTAAATAAGCTTTCCCACAAGGTTTCATATGCCTTAATTGGGCTTAAGATGAGTAAGTTAGGCCCATTTAAGTGAAGGAACATCATGGACTGCACACTGATCCGTGCCAGAGAAACCGGGACCTAATTCAGCATTGATTTTGGCCTAATTTGACAATTCTAGTGACACCTGAAATTGTAGGTCTCTTCCTTATCTTTCTAGGGACAGCAAGATCCCCAAAATCCGATATTTGTAGCTCTAGTTATGCTCTGCGCAAGGCAACAAGGTCAGGATGAGTGAAAAATCCAAAAATTAACAATGTTTAGCAATTATGCCCAATCAAGCCCAATAATGTAAAAGCAAAAACAATGACTGTAAAAGTTGTCTAATTTCCGTCTCCGTCTGGCTTGTGCGGCTGTAAACTGCTAATTATGCTTATTAATCCTGACCTAACAAAAGACCAAGTTAAGGGCCTCTGAATAAGCTTTCCAACAAGGTATCATATGCCTTAATTGGGCTTAAGATGAGTAAGTTAGGCTCATTTAAGTGAAGGAACATCATGGACTGCACACTGATCCGGGCCAAAGAACTCGGGACCCAATTTAGCCTTGATTTTAGCCTAATTTGATAATTCTTGGGAAACCTGAAATTGTAGGCGTCTTCCTTATTTTTCTAGGGACAACAAGATCACCAAAATCCGGTATCTGTAGCTCTAGTTATGCTCTGCGCAAGGCAACACGGTCAGGATGAGTGAAAAATCCGAAAATTAATAATGTTTAGCAATTAAGACCAATAATGTAAAAGCGAAAACAATGATTGTAAAAGTTGTCTAATTTCCGTCTCTCTCTGACTTGTGCGGCTGTAAACTGCTATTTATGCTTATTAATCCTGACCTAACCCTAGACCAAATTAAGGGTCTCTGAATAAGCTTTCCAACAAGGTTTCATATGCCTGAATTGGGCTTAAGATGAGTAAGTTAGGCCCGTTTAAGTGAAGGAACATCATGGACTGCGCACTGATCGGCACCAGAGAACCCGGGACCCAATTTTTCCTTGAATTTGGCCTAATTTGACAGTTCTTTTGAAACTTGAAATTGTAGGTCTCTTCCTTATAGTTCTAGGGACTGCAAGATCAACAAAATCGATTATCTGTAGCTCTAGTTATGCTCTGCGCAAGGCAACAAGGTCAGGATGAGTGAAAAATCTGAAAATTAACAATGTTTAGCAACTAAGCCGAATTAAGCCCCATAATGTAAAAGCAAAAACAATGATTGTAAAAGTTGTCTAATTTTCGTCTCTCTCTGGCTTGTGCGGCTGTAAACTACTGCTTATGCTTATTAATCCTGTCCTAACCCTATACCAAATTAAGGGCCTCTGAATAAGCTTTCCAACAAGGTATCATATGCCTTAATTGGGATTAAGATGAGTAAGTTTGGCCCATTTAAGTGAAGGAACATCATGGACTGTGCACTGATCGGCGCCAGAGAACTCGGGACCCAATTTTTCCTTGATTTTGGCCTAATTTGACAATGTTTTTGAAACATGAAATTGTAGGTATTTGTCTTATCTTTCTAGAGACAGCAAGATCACCAAAATCCGATATCTGTAGCTCTAGTTATGCTCTGCACAAGGTAACAAGGTCAGGATCAGTGAAAAATCCGAAATTAACACTGTTTAGCTATTAAGCCCAATTAAGCCCTATAATGTAAAAGCAAAAAACAATTATTGTAAAAGTTGTCTAATTTATGTATCTCTCTGGCTTGTGCGGCTGTAAACTGCTATTTATGCTTATTAATCCTGACCTATCCCTAGACCAAATTTAGGGTCTCTAAATAAGCTTTCCCACAAGGTTTCATATGCCTTAATTGGGCTTAAGATGAGTAAGTTAGGCCCATTTAAGTGAAGGAACATCATGGACTGCACACTGATCCGTGCCGAGAAACCGGGGACCTAATTCAAGCATTGATTTTGGCCTAATTTGACAATTCTAGTGGCACCTGAAATTGTAGGTCTCTTCCTTATCTTTCTAGGGACAGCAAGATCCCCAAAATCCGATATTTGTAGCTCTAGTTATGCTCTGCGCAAGGCAACAAGGTCAGGATGAGTGAAAAATCCAAAAATTAACAATGTTTAGCAATTATGCCCAATCAAGCCCAATAATGTAAAAGCAAAAACAATGACTGTAAAAGTTGTCTAATTTCCGTCTCCGTCTGGCTTGTGCGGCTGTAAACTGCTAATTATGCGTATTAATCCTTACCTAACCATAGCCCAAGTTAAGGGCCTCTGAATAAGCTTTCCAACAAGGTATCATATGCCTTAATTGGGCTTAAGATGAGTAAGTTAGTATCATTTAAGTGAAGGAACATCATGGACTGCACACTGATCCGGGCCAAAGAACTCGGGACCCAATTTAGCCTTGATTTTAGCCTAATTTGATAATTCTTGGGAAACCTGAAATTGTAGGTGTCTTCCTTATTTTTCTAGGGACAGCAAGATCACCAAAATCCGGTATCTGTAGCTCTAGTTAAGCTCTGCGCAAGGCAACAAGGTCAGGATGAGTGAAAAATCCGAAAATTAATAATGTTTAGCAATTAAGACCAATAATGTAAAAGCGAAAACAATGATTGTAAAAGTTGTCTAATTTCCGTCTCTCTCTGACTTGTGCGGCTTTAAACTGCTATTTATGCTTATTAATCCTGACCTATCCCTAGACCAAATTAAGGGCCTCTGAATAAACTTTCCAACATGGTATCATATGCCTTAATTGGGCTTAAGATGAGTAAGTTAGGCCCATTTAAGTGAAGGAACATCATGGACTGCGCACTGATCCACGCCAGAGAACTCGGCACCCAATTTAGCCTTGATTTTCGCCAAGTTTGACAATTCTTGTGTAACCTAATATTGTAGTTCTCTTCCTTATCTTTCCAGGGACAACAAGATCACCAAAATCCGATATCTGTAGCTCTAGTTATGCTATGTGCAAGGCAACAAGGTCAGGTTGACTGAAAAATCCGAAAATTAACAATGTTTAGGAATTAAGCTTAATAATGTAAAAGCAAAAACAATGATTGTAAAAGTGGTCTAATTTCCGTCTCTCTCTAGCTTGTGCGGCTGTAAACTGCTATTTATGCTTATTAATCCTGACTTAACACTAGACAACATTAAGGGCCTCTGAATAAGCTTTCCAACAAGGTATCAAATGCCTTAATTGGGCTTAAGATGAGTAAGTTAGACCCATTTAAGTGAAGGAACATCATGGACTGCACACTGATCCGCGCCAGAGAACTCGGGACCCAATTTAGCCTTGATTTTGGCCTAATTTGACAATTCTTGAGAACCTGAAATTGTAGGTCTCTTCCTTATCTTTCTAGGGACAGCAAGATCACCAAAATCCGATATTTGTAGCTCTAGTTATGCTCTGCGCAAGGCAACAAGGTCAGGATGACTGAAAAATCCGAAAAATAACATTGTTTAGGAATTAAGCCCAATAATATAAAAGCAAAACTAATGATTGTAAAAGTTGTCTAATTTTTGTCTCTCTCTGGCTTGTGCGGCTGTAAACTGCTATTTATTCTTATTAATCCTGACCTGACCATAGACCAAATTAAGGGCCTCTGAATAAGCTTTCCAACAAGGTATCATTTGCCATAATTGGGCTTAAGATGGGAAAGTTAGGCTCATTTAAGTGAAGGAACGTCATTGACTGCGCACTGAACCACGCCAGTGAACTCGACACCCAATTTAGCATTGAGTTTGGCATAATTTGACAATTCTTGTGAAACCTGAAATTGTAGGTCTCTTCCTTATCTTTCTAGGGACAGCAAGATCACCAAAATCCGATATCTGTAGCTCTAGTTATGCTCTGCAGAAGGCAACAAGGTCCGGATGAGTGAAAAATCCAAAAATTAACAATGTTTACAAATTAAGCCCAATTAAGCCCCATAATAAGCAAAAAGATTGATTGTAAAAGTTGTCTAACTTCCATCTTTCTCTGGTTTGTGCAGCTGTAAACTGCTATTTATGCTTATTAATCCTGACCTAACCCTAGACCAAATTAAGGGCCTCTGAATAAGCTTTCCAACACGGTATCAAATGCCTTAATTGGGCTTAAGATGAGTAAGTTAGGCCCATTTAAGTGAAGGAACATCATGGACTGCGCAATGATCCGCATCAGAGAACTCGGGACCCAATTTAGCCTTCATTTTGGCCTAATTTGACAATTCTGGTGAAACCTGAAATTGTAGGTCTCTTCCTTATCTTTCTAGGGACAGCATGATCACCAAAATCCGATATCTGTAACTCTAGTTATGCTCTGCGCAAGGCAACAAGGTCAAGATGAGTGAAAAATCCGAAAATTAACAATGTTTAGCAATTAAGCCCAATAATGTAAAAGCAAACACAATGATTGTAAAAGTTGTCTAATTTCCGTCTCTCTCTGGCTTGTGCGGCTGTAAACTGCTATTTATGCTTATTAATCCTGACCTTACCCTAGACCAAATTAAGGGCCTCTGAATAAGCTTTCCAACAACGTATCATATGCCTTAATTGGGCTTAAGATGAGTAAGTTAGGCCCATTTAAGTGAAGTAACATCATGGACTGCGCACTAATCTGCGCCAGAGAACTCGGGACCCAACTTATCCTTGATTTTGGCCTAATTTGACAATTCTGGTGAGACCTGAAATTGTAGGTCTCTTCCTTATCTTTCTAGGGACAGCATGATCACCAAAATTCGATATTTGTAGCTCTAGTTATGCTCTGCGCAAGGCAACAAGGTCAGGATGAGTGAAAAATCAGAAAATTAACAATGTTTAGCAATTAAGCCCAATAACGTAAAAGTAAAAACAATGCTTATAAAAGTTGTCTAAGTTCCATCTCTCTCTGGCTTGTGCGGCTGTAAACTGCTATTTATTCTTATTAATCCTGACCTAACCCTAGACCAAATTAAGGGCCTATGAATAAGATTTCCAACAATGTATCATGTGCCTTAATTGGGATTAAGATGAGTAAGTTAGGCCCATTTAAGTGAAGGAACATCATGGACTGCGCACTGATCCGTGCCAGAGAACTCGGGACCCAATTTAGCCTTGATTTTGGTCTAATTTGACAATTCTTGTGACACCTGAAATTGTAGGTCACTTCGTTATCTTTCTAGGGACAGCAAGATCACCAAAATTCGATATCTATAGCTCTATTTATGCTCTACGCAAGGCAACAAGGTCAGGATGAGTGAAAAATCCAAAAATTAACAATGATTAGCAATTAAGCCCAATAATGTAAAAGCAAAAACAATGCTTATAAAAGTTGTCTAAGTTCCGTCTCTCTCTGGCTTGTGCGGCTGTAAACAGCTATTTATTCTCATTAATCCTGACCTAACCCTAGACCAAATTAAGGGCCTCTGAATAAGCTTTCCCACAAGGTATCATATAACTTAATTGGGCTTAAGATGAGTAAGTTTGGCCCATTTAAGTGAAGGAACGTCATGGACTACCAACTGATCCGTGCCAGAGAAATCGGGACCCAATTTAGCCTTGATTTTGGCATAATTTGACAATTCGTGTGCAACCTGAAATTGTACGTCTCTTCCTTATCTTTCTACGGACAACAAGATCACCAAAATCCGATATATGTAGCCCTAGTTATGCTGTGCGCAAGGCAACAAGGTCGGGATGACTGAAAATCCAAAAATTAACAATGTTTAGTAATTAAGCCCAATAATGTAAAAGCAAAAACAGTGATTGTAAAAGTTGTCTAATTTCCGTCTCTCTCTGGCTTGTGCGGCTGTAAACTTCAATTTATGCTTATTAATCCTGACCTAACCCTAGACCAAATTATGGGCCTCTGAATAAGCATTCCAACAAGGTATCAAATGCCTCAATTGGGATTAAGATGAGTAAGTTAGGCACATTTAAGTGAAGGAACATCATGGACCGCGCACTGATCCACGCCAGAGAACTCGGGGACCCAATTTAGCCTTGATTTTGGCTTAATTTGACAATTCTTTTGACACCTGAAATTGTAGGTCTCTTCCTTATCTTTCTAGGGACAGCAAGATCACCAAAATCTGATATCTATAGCTCTAGTTATGCTCTGTGCAAGGCAACAAGGTTAGAATGAGTGAAAAATCCGAAAATTAACAATGTTTAGCAATTAAGCCCAATAACGTAAAAGCAAAAACAATGATTGTAAAAGTTTTCTAATTTTCGTCTCTCTGTGGCTTGTGCGGCTGTAAACTGTTATTTGTGCTTATTAAACCTAACCTTAAGGGCCTCTGAACAAGCTTTCCAATAAGGTATCATATGCCTTAAATGGGCTTAAGATGAGTAAACTGCACACTGATCAGCGCCAGAGAACTCTGGACCCAATTTAGCCTTGATCTTGGCCTAATTTGACAATTCTTGTGAAACCTGAAATTCTAGGTATCTTCCTTATCTTTCTAGGGACAGCAAGATCACCAAAATCCGATATCTGTAGCTGTAGTTATGCTCCGCGCAAGGCAACAAGGTCAGGATGAGTGAAAAATCCGAAAATTAACAACATTTAGCAATTAAGCCCAATAATGTAAAAGCAATAACAATGACTGTAAAAGTTGTCTAATTTCCGTCTCTCTCTGGCTTGTGCGGCTGTGAACTGCTATTTATGCTTTTTAATCATGACCTAACCCTAGACCAAATTAAGGGCCTCTGAATAAGCTTTCTAACAAGGTATCATATGCCTTAATTGGGCTTAAGATGAGTAAGTTAGGCCCATTTAAGTGAATGAACATCAAGGACAACGCACTGATCCACGCCAGAGAACTCGTGACCCAATTTAGCCTTGATTTTAGCCTAATTTGACAATTCTAGAACCTGAAATTGTTGGTCTCTTCCTAATCTTTCTAGGGACAGCAAGATCACCAAAATCTCATATCTGTAGCTCTAGTTATGTTCTGCACAAGCCAACACGGTCAGGATGAGTGAAAAATCCGAAAATTACCAATGTTTAGCAATTAAGCCCAATAATGTAAAAGCAAAAACAATGATTGTAAAAGTTGTCTAATTTATGTCTCTCTCTGGCTTGTGCGGTTGTGAACTGCTATTTATGCTTATTAATCATGACCTAACCCTAGACCAAATTAAGGGCCTCTGGATGATCTTTCCAACAAGGTATCATATGCCTTAATTGGGATTAAGATGAGTAAGTTAGGCCCATTTAAGTGATGGAACAGCATGGACTGCACACTAATCCACGCCAGAGAACTCGAGGACCCAATTTTGCCTTTATTTTGGCCTAATTTGACAATTCTTGTGAAACCTGGAATTGTAGGTCTCTTCCTTATCTTTCTAAGGACAACAAGATCACCAAAATCTGAAATCTGTAGCTCTAGTTATGCTCTGTGCAAGGCAACAAGGTCAGAATGAGTGAAAAATCTGAAAATTAACAATGTTTAGCAATGAAGCCCAATAATGTAAAAGCAAAAACAATGATTGTAAAAGTTGTCTAATTTTCGTCCCTCTCTGGCTTGTGCGGCTGTGAAATGCTATTTATGCTTATTAATCCTAACCTAACCCTGGAACAACTTAAGGGCCTCTGAATAAGCTTTCCAACAAGGTATCATATGCCTTAATTGGGCTTAAGATGAGTAAGTTAGGCCCATTTAAGTGAAGGAACATCATGGACTGCGCACTGATCCGCGCCAGAGTACTCGGGACCCAATTTTGCCTTTATTTTGGCCTAATTTGACAATTCTTATGAAACCTGAAATTTCAGGTCTCTTCCTTATTTTTCTAGGGACAGCAAGATCACCAAAATCCGATATCTGTAGCTTCAGTTATGCTCTGCGCAAGGCAACAAGGTCAGGATGAGTGAAAAATCCAAAAATTAACAATGTTTAGCAATTAAGCCCAATAATTTAAAAGCAAAAATAATGATTGTAAAAGTTGTCTAATTTCCGTATCTCTCTGGCTTGTGCGGCTGTAAACTGCTATTTGTGCTTATTAATCCTGACCTAACCTTAGACCAATTTAAGGGCCTCTGAATAAGCTTTCCAACAAGGTATCATATGCCTTAATTGGGATTAAGATGAGTAAGATAGGCACATTTAAGTGAAGGAACATCATGGACTGCGCACTGATACACGCCAAAGAACTCGGGACCCAATTTAGCCTTGATTTTGGCCTAATTTGACAATTCTTGTGAAACCTGAAATTGTAAGTCTCTTCCTTATCTTCCTAGGGACAGCAAGATCACCAAAATCCGATATCTGTAGCTATATTTATGCCCAGCGCAAGGCTACAAGGTAAGGATGAGTGAAAAATCCGAAAATTAACAATGTTTAGCAATTAAGCCCAATTAAGCCGAATAATGTAAAAGCGAAAACAATGATTGTAAAAGTTGTCTAATTTCGGTCTCTCTCTGGCTTGTGCGGAGGTACACTGCTATTTATGCTTATTAATCCTGACCTAACCCTATACCAAATTAAGGGCCTCTGAATAAGCATTCAAACAAGGTATCATATGCCTTAATTGGGCTTAAGATGAGTAAGTTAGTCACATTTAAGTGAAGGAAAATCATGGACTGCACACTGATCCGAACCAGAGAACTCGGGACCCAATTCAGCCTTGATTTTGGCATAATTTGACAATTCTTGTGAAACCCGAAATTGTAGGTCTCTTCCTTATCTTTCAAGGGACAGCAAGATCACCAAAATCCGATATTTGTAGCTCTAGTTATGCTCTGTGCAAAGCAACAAAGTCAGGATGAGTGAAAAATCCGAAAATTAACAATGCTTAGCAATTAAGCCCAATTAAACCCAATAATGTAAAAGTAAAAACAATGATTGTAAAAGTTGTCTAATTTCCGTCTCTACCTGGGTTGTGGGGCTGTAAACTGCTATTTATGCTTATTAATCCTGACCTAACCCAAGACCAAATTAAGGGCCTCTGAATAAGCATTCAAACAACGTATCATATGCCTTAATTGGGCTTAAGATGAGTAAATTAGGCCCATTTAAGTGAAGGAACATAATGGACTACGCCCTGATCCGCTCCAGAGAAATCGGGACCCAATTTAGCCTTGATTTTGGCCTAATTTGACAATTCTTGTGACACCTGAAATTGTAGGTCTCTTCCTTATCTTTCTAGGGACAGCAAGATCACCAAAATCCGATATATGTAGCTCCAGTTATGCTCTGCGAAAGGAAACTAGGTCAGGATGAGTGAAAAATCCGAAAGTTAACAATGTTTAGCAATTAAGCCCAATTATGCCCTATAATGTTAAAACAAAAAAAAATGATTGTAAAAGTTGTCTAATTTCCGTCTCTCTCTGGTTTGTGCAGCTGTAAACTGCTATTTATGATTATTAATCCTGACCCAACCCTAGACCAAATTAAGGGCCTCTGAATAAGTTTTCCAACAAGGTATCATATGCCCAAATTGGGCTTAAGATGAGTAAGTTAGGCCCATTTAAGTGAAGGAACATTATGGATCGGGACAGAGACCCACCGGGCGCACGGGGACCCAATTTAGCCTTGATTTTTGATTAATTTGACAATTCTTGGAAAACATGAAATTATAGGTCTCTTCCTTATCTTTCTAGGGACAGCAAGATCACCAAAATCCGATGTATGTAGCTCTTGTTATGCTCTGCCTAAGGCAACAAGGTTAGGATGTGAGAAAAATCCGAAAATTAACAATGTTTAGCTACTATGCCCAATAATGTAAAAGCAAAAACAATGATTGAAAAAGTTGTATAATTTCCGTCTCTCTCTGGCTTGTGCAGCTGTAAACTGCTATTTATGCTTATTAATCCTGACCTAACCCAAGACCAAATTAAGGGTCTCTGAATAAGCTTTCCATCAAGGTATCATATGCCTTAATTGGGCTTAAGATGAGTAAGTTAGGCCAATTTAAGTGAAGGAACATCAAGGATTGCGCACTGATCCGCGCCAGAGAACTCGGGACCCAATTTAGCCTTGATTTTATCCTAATTTGACAGTTCTTGTGAAACCTGAAATTGTAGGTCTTTTCCTTATCTTTCTAGGGACAGCAAGATCACATAAATCCGATATCTGTAGCTCCAGTTAAGCTCTGCGCAAGGCAAACTGGTCAGGATGAGTGAAAAATCCGTAAATTAACAATGTTTAGCAATTAAGCCCAATTAAGCCCAATAATGTAAAAGCGAAAACAACGATTGTAAAAGTTGTCTAATTTCCGTCTCTCTCTGGTTTGTGCAGCTGTAAACTGCTATTTATGCTTATTAATCCTAACCCAACCCTAGACAAAATTAAGGGCCTCTGAATAAGCTTTCCAACAAGGTATCATATGCCTAAATTGGGCTTAAGATGAGTAAGTTAGGCCCATTTAAGTGAAGGAACATTATGGACCGCGCACTGATCCGCGCCAGAGAACTCGGGACCCAATTTAGCCTTGATTTTTGATTAATTTGACAATTCTTGGAAAACATGAAATTGTAGGTCTCTTCCTTATCTTTCTAGGGACAACAAGATCACCAAAATCCGATATATGTAGCTCTTGTTATGCTCTGCCTAAGGCAACAAGGTCAGGATGTGAGAAAAATCCGAAAATTAACAATGTTTAGCTATTATGCCCACTAATGTAAAAGCAAAAACAATGATTGAAAAAGTTGTATAATTTCTGTCTCTCTCTGGCTTGTGCTGCTGTAAACTGCTATTTATGCTTATTAATCCCGACCTAACCCAAGACCAAATTAAGGGCCTCTGAATAAGCTTTCCATCAAGGTATCATATGCCTTAATTGGGCTTAAGATGAGTAAGTTAGGCCAATTTAAGTGAAGGAACATCATGGACTGCGCACTGATCCGCGCCAGAGAACTCGGGACCCAATTTAGCCTTGATTTTATCCTAATTTGACAGTTCTTGTGAAACCTGAAATTGTAGGTCTTTTCCTTATCTTTCTCGGGACAGCAAGATCACAGAAATCCGATATCTGTAGCTCCAGTTATGCTCTGCGCAAGGCAACCAGGTCAGGATGAGTGAAAAATCCGTAAATTAACAATGTTTAGCAATTAAGCCAAATAATGTAAAAGCGAAAGCAACTATTGTAAAAGTTGTCTAATTTCCGTCTATCTCTGGCTTGTGGGGCTGGAAACTGCTATTTATGCTTATTAAACCTGACCTAACCCTACACCAAATTAAGGGCCTCTGAATAACCATTCCAGCAAGGTATCATATGCCTTAATCGGGCTTAAGATGAGTAACTTAGGCACATTTAAGTGAAGGAACATCATGGACTGTACACTGTTCCACATCAGAGAACTAGGGACCCAATTTAGCCTTAATTTGGGCCTAATTTGACAATTCTTGTGAAACCCGAAATTGTAGGTCTCTTCATTTGCATTCTAGGGACAGCAAGATCACCAAAATACGATATATGTAGCTCTAGTTATGCTCTGCGCAAGGCAATAAGGTCAGGATGAGTGAAAAATCCGAAAATTAACAATGTTTAGCTATTAAGCCCAATAATGTAAAAGAAAAAACAATGATTGAAAAAGTTGTATAATTTCTGTCTCTCTCTGGCTTGTGCTGCTGTAAACTGCTATTTATGCTTATTAATCCTGACCTAACCCAAGACCAAATTAAGGGCCTCTGAAAAAGCTTTCCAACATGGTATCATATGCCTTAATTGGGCTTAAGATGAGTAAGTTAGGCTCATTTAAGTGAAGGAACATCATGGACTGCGCACTGATCAGCGCCAGATAACTCGGGACCCAATTTAGCCTTGATTTTGGCCTAATTTGACAGTTCTTGTGACACTTGAAATTGTAGGTATCTTCCTTATCTTTCTAGCGACAGCAAGATCACAGAAATCCGATATTTGTAGCTCCAGTTATGCTCTGTGCAAGGCAACAAGGTCAGGATGAGTGGAAAATCCGAAAGTTAACAATGTTTAGCAATTAAGCCCAATTAAACCCTATAATGTAAAAGCAAAAACAATGATTGAAAAAGTTGTATAATTTCTGTCTCTCTCTGGCTTGTGCTGCTGTAAACTGCTATTTATGCTTATTAATCTTGACCTAACCCAAGACCAAATTAAGGGCCTCTGAATAAGCTTTCCATCAAGGTATCATATTCCTTAATTGCGCTTAAGATGAGTAAGTTAGGCCAATTTAAGTGAAGGAACATCATGGACTGCGCACTGATCCGCGCCAGAGAACTCGGGACCCAATTTAGCCTTGATTTTATCCTAATTTAACAGTTCTTGTGCAACCTGAAATTGTAGGTCTTTTCCTTATCTTTCTAGGGACAACAAGATCACAGAAATCTGATATCTGTAGCTCCAGTTATGCTCTGCGCAAGGCAACCAGGTCAGGATGAGTGAAAAATCCGTAAATTAACAATGTTTAGCAATTAAGCCCAATTAAGCCCAATAATGTAAAAGCGAAAACAACTATTGTAAAAGTTGTCTAATTTCCGTCTCTCTGGTTTGTGCAGCTGTAAACTGCTATTTATGCTTATTAATCCTGATCCAACCCTAGACCAAATTAAGGGCCTCTGAATAAGCTTTCCAACAAGGTATCATATGCCTAAATTGGGCTTAAGATGAGTAAGTTAGGTCCATTTAAGTGAATGAACATTATGGACCGCGCACTGATCCGAGCCAGAGATCTCGGGACCCAATTTAGCCTTGATTTTTGATTAATTTGACAATTCTTGGAAAACCTGAAATTGTAGGTCTCTTCCTTATCTTTCTAGGGACAACAAGATCACAGAAATCCGATATATGTAGCTCTTGTTATGCTCTGCGCAAGGCAACAAGGTCAGGATGCACTAGTGGAAATAATGTAATATACGGGAACATTTTACGTCAGTTGACCATATGTTTGACGTTAAAAATGAGGCGGTGGCAGTTTTGTAAATATTAAATCACTATTTGCGTCAGTTGTGTAATGAACTGACGTTAAAAGTGATTTGTAAGAATTATTAACACTTTTAACGTCAGTTGTTTATACAACTGACGTTAAAAGTGTGATTTTTACGTTAGTTAAATAAATAACTGACGTAAATAATTTTATTCCTCTCTAAAACTCATTCCTATCTTTCTTTCGTTGTCATCTCCCTGTTGTCACTCTTAACGCAGATCACTCCATATAGTGCAGTTTATTTCTAAACCTTTTTTTTAAACAAGTTTATTTTTAATGTTAATTAATTAGCTTGAATTAGTAAACAAATTTTTATGCAAATTAAAATAAATAAACACTTAACATAAAACAAGTTATATGTATAATCAAATCGTATCTCATTGAAGCGATTCATAAGTTACAATTACATGATTAAAAGATAAAATATTTCTGCAACATAGCCCTAAAATATAAAAAAGTTTCTGCTTCAACATCATTTTCTTCTCAGTCCTGTCCTCAGAAACTCCAATGGATGCATCTCCTCCCTTACTTGAATTCCTTGATGCTCCATCTGAATCCACAGTCACTTGCTGCAAAAGCAGAGTGAGGGGGACGAATGTGATGAAATAAGGTGAGGGAATCACATAACGTGATTTACTCACCCTTACCATCCATGTAACGTGATTTACTCAACCTCAGAAGTTTTTTGACCATTATTAAGACAAAGACCTTTAAGTCTAGGTATAGGAAGAAATAACAAAAGTCTCAGCCATTTTGTGAAGGAATAGAAAACGTACAAAATATAGAGGAAAAGAAGAGGCTGTATTACAGACTGATATAGAAGAATGGTACTTTATATAGAGAATAGAGACTCTCTGATTTTCTTGAAAACTGATCTATAAACTTAATGCTCATTAAGAGGATTAGTTTACAAGGTGCATGGGTAAGTAGCACAGTAGTCAAAGGAATGAATGTTTTTGCAGAATCTTATACACTGTTAACGTCAGTTGTTTAATACAATTGACGCTAAAAGTGTTTTTAAAATAAAAAATATTTATTTTTAACGTCAGTTTTTTATACAACTGACGTTAACAGTGTGATTTTTACTTCAGTTAAACAAATAGCTTACATAAATAATCCTATATCCCTATCTGAATACACTTTTAACGTCAGTTTTTTAATACAACTGAAGTTAAAAGTGTGATTTTTACTTCAGTTAAATAAATAGCTGACGTAAATAATCCTATATCACTATCTGAAATGCCCTATTCTCACTCTTAACACAGGTCAATCCATATATAAAGAGCAGTTTATTTCTAAACTTTTTTTTAAACCAGTTTATTTTTAATCTTAATTAATTAGCTTGAATTAGTAAACAAATTCTTGTGCAAATTAAAATAAATAAACAGTTAACATAAAACAAGTTATATGTATAATCAAATCGTATCTCATTGAAGCGATTCATAAGTTACAATATCTTACATGATTAAAAGATAAAAAATTTCCGCAACATAGCACTAAAATATAAAAAAATTTCTGCTTCAACATCATTTTCTTCTCAGTCCTGTCCTCAAAAACTCCAATGGATGCATCTCCCTTACTTGAAGTCCTTGATGCTCCATCTGAATCCACAGTCACTTTGGAGCCAAAGCAGAGTGAAGGGTGCACTCGATCTGTTTCAGCAATGGTCTTGAAACAGTCACTTGCTTCCAAAGCTGAGGTTTTGGAACTGTAGCTGTTGATTCTCCGGAAGGATGATATTGTGAGTAACTCACATTATGTGGTTTACACAAGCTTATCACCCATGTTATGTGATTTACACAACCTCAAAAGTTGTTTGACCATTAAGACAAAGATCTTTGAGTCTAGGAATAGGAAGAAAGAGTGATGAAGTTAATCTCCATGGCAGAGCCATATTGTGAAGCTGAAAAATAAAAGGAAGGAAGGAAGGTATTTATAGGAGCAGGGGATGAAGTTACTAGGCATCGTAAGTTGCTAAAAAATTAAGTTGATCATTAAGAGCATTAGGTTCCAAGGCGCATTGGGAGTTGGCAGTCATATAGAGGAATAGGAAGAAATAGACCTTTAAGTCTAGGTATAAACTTAATGCTCATAAAGAGGATTATAGGTTACAATGTGCATGGGTAAGTAGCACAGAAGTCATGGGTAAGTAGCAGAGTAGTCCAGGGAATGAATGTTTTTGCAGAAACATATACACTTTTAACGTCAGTTGTTGAATAAAACTAACGTTAAAAGTGTTTTTAAAATAAAAAATATTTATTTTTAACGTCAGTTGTTTATACAACTGACGTTAAAAGTGTGATTTTTACTTCAGTTAAATAAATAGTTGACGTAAATAATCCTATATCCCTATCTGAAATGCCCTGTTGTCACTCTTAACACAGGTCAATCCATATATATAGTGCAGTTTATTACTAAACATTTTTTTTAAACAAGTTTATTTTTAATCTTAATTAATTAGCTTGAATTAGTAAACAAATTCTTGTGTAAATTAAGATAAATAAACACTTTAACATAAAACAAGTTATATATGTATAATCAAATCGTATCTCATTGAAGCGATTCATAAGTTACAATTACATGATTAAAAGATAAAAAATTTCTGCAACATAGCCCTAAAATATAAAATAGTTTCTGCTTCAACATCATTTTCTTCTCAGTCGTGTCCTCAGAAATTCCAATGGATGCATCTCCTCCCTCACGTGAATTCCATGATGCTCCGATCCATCTATTTTATCCACAGTCACTAGCTGCGAAAGCAAAATGAAATGATCTTTGCATCACCTTCATCACTTGAATCCACAGTCTCTGGCAGCCAAAGCAGAGTGAAAGGGATGACTGGGATGAAATAAAGTGAGGGAATCACACTATGTGATTTACACAACTTTATCACCCATGCTATGTGATTTACACAACCTCAGAAGTTTTTTGACCATTAAGACAGAGACCTTTAAGATTAGGTATAGGAAGAAATAACAAAAGTCTCAGAGCCATTTTGTGAAGGAATAGAAAACGCACGAAATATAGAGGAAAAGAAGAGGTCAGACATGATCGATACAGAAGAATGGCACTTTATATAGAGAAGAGAGACTAGCTGATTTTCTTGAAAACTGATCTATAAACTTAATGCTCATTAAGAGGATTAGGCACGGGTAAGGCACAGTAGTCATGGGTGTGTAGTACAGAGGTCAAAGGAATGATTTTTGCATAATACTTTTAACGTCAGTTGTATTCAACAACTGACGTTAAAAGTGTTTTTAAATTAAAAAATATTAATATTTAACATCAGTTGTTTAATACAACTGACGTTAAACAATGACTTTTAACGTCAGTTGTTTAAGACAACCGACGTTAAACAATGACTTTTAACGTCAGTTGTTTGAGACAACTGACGTTAAACAATGACTTTTAACGTCAGTTGTTTAAGACAACTGACGTTAAACAATGACTTTTAACGTCAGTTGTTTAAGACAACTGACGTAAAATGTTGTTTTATTTCTGGTTTTTGATTATAACGTTTACACCCGCGCGACTTCTGCACTTCGCTGTACGTCTCTGTTCTTCTCTTTTCATCACGCTCACTCTCACTCTCAACTCTCACTCTCACTCTCACTCTCACTCTCACTCTCATTCTGCCCTAATCGTGCGCTCATCTCCACCGCAACCACCGCGAGGGCTTCTTCGCCACCACCGTGAGGTACACTCTTAACCCCTAACTCTGTCTTTCCCGCTCATTCTTTGCATGCAATAACTTGACATCTCTCTTTTACCCCTTCCCCCACACTAACTCTCCTTGTCCCTATGCTCTCAGTAACCACATCGAACGTTGGCCACCACTCGAGCTCCCCTCCCCACCACCATGCAAGCACCTATTCCTGGTGAGTCTTTAAGGCACATTTTTTTATTTTTGGTTTTGCATGTATGTTGAAACTGTAGTCTCAGTAGTTGAAACTTGAAACAGTGAGTTTGAGTTGTTTGGAATGTTTGTATTTTTGGTTTTGAGTGTATGTTGCTCTGCAGGTTGGTCTGCCACGGCCGTGATGCTAATCACGGCTAGGCCGTGAACAGTTCTGCCTGTGAGGGTCTATTTCAGTTGGCACGTTATGGCCGTGATGGACATCACTGCCAGGCCGTGACCAGTTCTTGGCAATCTTCAAAAACTAGTTTTCAATCTCCCGTATTGTCCTTATATTGGATATATGTTTTGTATATCCATAGAACCTATCTAGTTATGGATCGTAGTTGGATGGTTTGTAAGCGCACTAGTGCTGAGTATTTGAAGGGGGTGGGAGAATTTATAGAATTTGCTCAAAGGAATGTTCCTAATAGTAATGGAATGTTCTGTTGTCCTTGTGTCAAGTGTTTGAATACGAGGAAATGTACGGTGAAGGATATACGTACTCATTTGATTTGTGAAGGGATTTGCTTGAGTTATACAAGATGGATATGGCATGGTGATGTGTTATTTATTAGTATGGCAAGTGTCTCCCAAAGTGAGGACGTTGACGTAGATATGGAGGATGATCGAGTAGAGGACATGATCCGTGATATTGGACAAGAATCTTTTCATCGAGCTCATGTGTATGATAGGTTGTGCGGTGATGCGGATAAGCCATTATATCATGGGTGTACTACTCATACACGGTTGTCGGCGGTGCTAAAATTGGTTTGTGTGAAGGCGAGAAATGGTTGGACCGATAAAAGCTTCACGGAATTGGTTGAAGTGTTGAAAGACTTGCTTCCAGAGGACAACACATTGCCTGACCGTAACTATGAGGCCAAGAAGGTATTGTGTCCGATGGGTATGGAGTATAAGAAGATACACGCATGCCCCAATGATTGCATATTGTACACCGGTGTTCATGAAGACAATCACGATTGCCCCAAATGTGGGTTATCACGATACAAAGTGAAGGGTGGTGATGATGATGATGATCTTGATGATGTGAGAAAAAAGGGTCCTCCTGCGAAGGTGTTGTGGTATCTTCCAATAATTCCAAGGTTCAAGCGATTGTTTGCCAATGCGAAAGAGGCGAAGAATCTTAGATGGCATAATGATGAGAGGAAACGTGATGGAGAGGTTCGTCATCCTGCTGATTCTATGCAATGGAATAATATTGATACTATGTTTCCGGATTTCGCCGATGAGCCAAGAAACCTAAGGCTTGGACTTGCTACGGATGGAATGAATCCTTATGGTAACATGAGTAGTATTCATAGTTCATGTCCTGTTCTGTTGATAATTTACAACCTGCCCCCTTGGTTGTGCATGAAGCGCAAATACATGATGTTGTCTATGATCATTTTGGGCCCAAAGCAACCGGGAAATGACTTAGATATTTATCTAAGTCCCTTGATTGAAGACTTGAAAATGCTGTGGGTGGAAGGTGTTGATGTAGTTGATGGGTATTCTCATGAGACTTTCAAGCTTCGTGCCATGTTATTTTGCACCATCAACGACTTTCCAGCATACGGTAACTTGTCCGGGTACAGTGTCAAGGGGAATAAAGCATGCCCTATATGTGAAGAAGGCACATGCTACACTCAGTTGCATCATGGAAAGAAGACGGTTTACCTTGGGCATCGGAGATTTCTTAGACGTGATCACCCATATCGTAAGATGAAAAAAGCTTTTAATGGATGCCAAGAGACAGAAGAAGCTCGATGGCCTTAATTGGAAAGCAGGTTTATCAGAGGGTAAAGGGCATCGATGTTATATTCGGCAAGTCCAAAAAGAAAGGTAAAGCTGCTGAGAAAAACATATGGAAGAAGAGGTCGATATTCTTTGATCTTCCATACTGGCGCAAGCTTGATGTCAGACACTGCATTGATGTGATGCATGTGGAGAAAAATGTGTGTGATAGTGTGATCAGGACGCTTCTCAACATTCAGGGCAAGACAAAGGATGGTGTCAATGCTCGTATCGACCTCGTTGCTATGGGTATACGAGAGCAGTTAGCTCCAGTTGTTGAGGATGGTAAGCGGACTTATTTGCCGCCAGCATGTCATACTTTGTCAAAAAAGAGAGACAAAGTTTCTGCGGGTGTCTTCAGGGCATCAAAGTTCCACATGGTTACTCTTCAAATATGAAGAGGCTTGTCTCTAGTGATCTTAAATTAGTTGGCTTAAAGTCTCATGATTATCACATCTTGATGCAACAACTTCTGCCCGTTGCTATTCGTGGTATTGCTCCAAAAAATGTGAGACATGCCATTACTCGGTTGTGCTCATTCTTCAATTCTATATGTAGCAAAGTCGTTGACCCCCGTATGTTGGATGACTTGGAAGTTGAGGCTGCTACAATCTTGTGCCAATTGGAGATGTATTTTCCTCCTTCCTTTTTCGACATAATGGTTCACTTAATTGTTCATTTGGTGAGGGAGATTAGATTATGTGGGCCGGTTTTTCTGAGATGGATGTACCCAGTTGAGCGCTACATGAAGATCTTGAAAGGGTACGTGAAGAATCCTCATCGTCCGGAAGCATCTATTGTTCAAAGGTATGTTGCAGAAGAAGCTATTGAGTTTTGTTCAAACTACCTTCATAACACGGATCCTATAGGGGTTCCTAAGCCTCGGCATGATGAGATCAGATGTCAAGGTAAGGGTACACATGGCTTAAGAATTAATAGCAAGTGTCGGGAGGAAGTGCTTCAAGCACATTTGTATGTATTGAACAACATCGATTGTGTTCAGCCTTTCTTATTTGAACATAAAAGAAAAGTCAATCAAGAAAACCCTCGAATGAGCGAAAGGTGGTTGTTGAACAAGCATAACAAGACTTTCTTACCATGGTTCAAGGAAGAAATGCTTAAGGATGGTAGTACTGCTTCTGATGACGTAAGATGGCTAGCATGTGGGCCTAGCTTCAACGTCATATGTTGGAGCGGATACGACATCAATAACTTTTCCTTTTATACAAAGGAACAAGATAACAAGAGTACCATGCAAAATAGTGGGGTTATGATCGTGGCCGAAGCAATGTACTTCTCTAGTGCAAAGGACACAAAACCCATTAAAGCACCGACACCTTACTTTGGATATATTGAAGATATTTGGGTGCTCGATTACACTAAGCTTACGGTGCCGGTTTTTAAATGTAAGTGGGTTGATAGTAACGGTGGTGTACAAACCGACGAATTGGGGTTCACATTGGTAGACCTCAACAAGTTAGGTCATATAAATGAGCCTTTCATAATGGCTTCCCAAGCAAAACAAGTGTTCTACATCACTGATCCTTCTAACAAAAGGTTGTCCGTGGTTCTCCAAGGAAAAAGCATGTATAATGGTAGTGATGAAAATCAAGATTCAAATCTTGATATTCCTGAGACTCCTTCTTTTTCAACAAACATGCCTACTATAATCGAGGAGACACGGGTGGACGAGGTACATGCCACTCGTGATGATCATCACGAAGGGATATTGATATAGGTAGTTTAAACTTAGTATACATTTATTTTTATTTATACTTTTGTATTTATTTTGAGTTATAACCTATGGTAATAAATATATATTGTTTCTGAACAGGCATACATATGGATCAGTCGGATAGCCCACATGCACGGGAGGACACTGTGGGGCCTACGCAGGACCCGATTGCGCATACGCCTGATTCTAGTGTAAGTTTACATGTTATATACTATCTTTAGTCCTTCTTTTTAATGTAAGTTTATAATGTTACAACCCTCTATTTTATCATTTTTTTTGTCCATACAGACATCACAGGCTCATAGGAAACGGGGTAGAGGAGCCACGTCGTTGAAGAAACTAGAGAAGGACAGGCAAAGCGGACAGAAGCTTGAGGTGTCCTTCGATGCTAATCTAAATGCCTAGGGACCCCGTGCTAAAGAATTTAATAAGTGGGTGTTTCTACAAGTGAAGCAGCACGTAAGCATCAACTACAACCACTGGAATGACGTTCCACAGAACGTTAAGGATCAGATTTGGGAGGCTATCACGGTATTTTACCTTTACATTCGTTTGATTTACATTATTAGATAATTATCCGAGTTATAATCCATCCGGTTGTTATGTATTTAATGTGTAGATAGCTTGGACTGTGCCAAATGACGAGGATCATCGTCATAAATGTATGAAAATGGCATCAAAGCGTTGCAATGGGTTCAAGCATGATCTTACTAGGTACTATGTATCTGGGAAGAAGCGGCTTGATAAAATGTTCTCGGATTATCCCTGGATTGATCAGGATACTTGGGATATGTTTGCTAGGAGTCGACAGGATGCAAAATTTCAGGTTGGTTGATTAAGTTAATTTTGTATGCTTCTTATAGATCATTTAACTGTATTTAATTATGTGTTTTTGTTTTAATAGGCTAAGGCAGATAAGGGTCGGCATAATCAGGCGTAGAACATCCACCGCCACACCATGTCTCAGGGTGGGTACCAGACTCGGATCGAGCAGATGATGGCGGATAGGCTGAGGGTGCAGCAGGAAGAGCACTCTACTAGGATTGAAAGAGGAGAGGTGCCTAAGGGCACACCATTAAGTCCTCCGTCGGCCATCGACCGCGAGGATGTCTGGTTAGCCGGCCGCATGACAAAGACGGGATCTTTTAAAGTTGATGCCACTCGCGAAGTGGCAGATAAGATTGTAAGTAAATAATTAGCTTCATTTCAATTGATATTTGTATAGATATTTTTAACACTTTTCACTTGCACGTTTTTTCATTTTTTCATTGTAGATGGATCTTAAAGCACAATCCTCCCAGGGCTCATTCGTCCCTTCTGGACGGCGGGACGTCTTGATGACTGCTCTAGGCAAGAAAGACCATCCTGGTCGGGTTATCGGTGTTCCTGGGAACGTGACCATCAAAGAATATTATGGCAACTCTGCTTCACGAAAGTGGGTGGTCGATGAAGCATCAATTTTGGCTGACATTACTCAGCAGCTCATCTCCAACCCTGCTATTACAACACATCTGATGCAAAGCTTATTATCCAACCCAGAATTCAAGCAGGCACTTGCCATAGAGCTTTCCTCCATCGGTTCATCCCAGGACACCGCAGGGCATGCCAACCCTTCACATGTGAGCACAAAAGAGAGTAATAGTATGGCACATATGGAGGACGATGAGTTGGCAGCTAGGGAGCGGGAGTTGGAAGTCCAACGCCATGAGCTTGAGCATGAGTTGGAAATGAAAAGTCGTGAGCTTGAGTTGGACTTCAAACGACGTGAGCTCGAAATGTTAACAAAGGTATGTATTCATTATTAATGTCCAAATTAGTCAAATAATTACTTGTGTTTTTTTAATTATCAACAACTTATCTATTTTATTTTTCCTAAACTGAAGGCCAAGTCGACGTCAGTGTCGCTGTCACCTATCACTCGTATGTTCTCATTTGGTGAGGATTATGCGTTTGAGGTTTTTGAATGTCCATTGGAGCACGATGGATGGGTGGCACGCCCAGATCAACAGAGGATATTTAACTTCTGTGGTGAAGATCTCGGGAACGCCTGCAGAAATAACGTCTGGATGGCCAGCACGGTTTTGATTCTCTGGTGCACGTAAGTTAATTTTAATTTTATAACTTATTTATTTTTGGTATTTTTCCATTTAATAATTTATTTTAATTTCAATATATATGTTATGTAATTAACATCCACACCTTTTCATATCTTAGGTATCTCCATCGTCTTCAGCTTGATAAGGGCGTTGCAT
Organism: Sophora flavescens; assembly: GCA_030762895.1. Lineage (NCBI taxonomy): Eukaryota > Viridiplantae > Streptophyta > Magnoliopsida > Fabales > Fabaceae > Sophora > Sophora flavescens. The sequence goes on from JAUPTC010000026.1 coordinate 116,539, forward strand.
CAGTTTACGGCTTCTTAGATCCGTCAATCCTTGTGCCCGAATTCTTTCCTGGGAATGCATTTAGTAAATACATAGGGAGCTTGTTGGGAGACAATCAGAAAGAATTATATCTGGCTCCCTACTGTATGAAAAGCCATTGGCAGTTGTTAGTACTTCACCCGTCTAGGCATACTGTCATATTCTTATGCTCTCTCCACCAAAAGCCGCCAGAGGTGGTGGTGGAAGCTGTAAATAAGTAAGTAACTAATCTTAAATTTAATTTAAGTTTTAATATCAGTTGTTTTTAGTTTATTACACACATGATATATGAATTTGTTAATTGACATGATTATTTGTTTATGATAGCGCGCTGAAGGCGAGTAGCATAAGTTGCGCCAACGGGAGAAGTAGGACTTCTAGGGCTAAGACAAATCCTGAATGGACCTACCTCAAGGTTTGGTAGTTTATTTATCAAATCATTAATATTATAATTACTAATTTATATGTATATTCAACTGACATTGAAATTAATTTTGTTTGTAGTCTCGATTTCAAATTGACGGGTGGTCGTGCGGCTATTATGTGATGCTTCATATGCTGAACATAGTCTCCGCATCTATTACGAATGGATGGAATAAGGTAATATTTAAACAACTTGTTAAATTATATATTATAGTTTTGAAGACGACTTGCGTTAATGTTATTGTTATTATTTGAACGTGTGTAGGCATTTAACGACGAATCGCCTCTTAAAGAAGATGACTTTAGAGACTTGAGGATGCGCTTTGCTGAATTCTTCTTCAAGTATGCGGCTGAAAAAGGAATTGACAATATACCTCCGCAATACTTAGATGAATAGTTTTTTTGTTAGACTTTAGAAACTAATTAATAACATGTAGATATATATCCTTAGATTGGTAGTTCTGTTTTTAGACATTAGAGACTAAAATTAATATATTTATACTTGTAGATAGTTATGTGTTTGCAATTCTGTAATGTGTGTGATATTCTGTGTTAGTGGGATATTTACTGATGCAGGGATAGATGAGGGGAGTGATATTTTAAAACTGAATTTTAAAATATATATATATATATATATATATATATATATATATATATATATTAACGTCAGTTGTATCAAACAACTGACGTTAATAGTATTTTATAAAATAATACAGTACACTATTAATGTCAGTTGTAATAAACACCTGACGTTAAAATTAAAACCTTTAACGTCAGTTCTTTACCACAACCGACGTGAGTTTTAACAAAATTCATGTCAGTTTGTTAAAGAACTGACGTTAATAGTTAATATGTTTAACGTCAGTTGTTTAAACAACTGACGTTAATTTTAACAAAATTAACGTCAGTTGTGTTAAAGAACTGACGTTAATAGTTTTATATTTAACGTTAGTTCTCAACTGACGTTAAAATATTAACTATTAACGTCAGCTGTATTTTCGTCAGACAGTATTCTGACGTAAAAAATCATTTTTAACTGACGTAAAAAGTAATTATTGCACTAGTGATGTGAGAAAAATCTGAAAATTAACAATGTTTAGCTATTATGCCCAATAATGTAAAAGCAAAAACAATGATTGAGAAAGTTGTATAATTTCCGTCTCTCTGGCTTGTGCTGCTGTAAACTGCTATTTATGCTTATTAATCCTGAAATAACCCAAGACCAAATTAAGGGACTCTGAATAAGCTTTCCATCAAGGTATCATATGCCTTAATTGGGCTTAAGATGAGTAAGTTAGGCCAATTTAAGTGAAGGAACATCATGGACTGCGCACTGATCCGAGCCAGAGAACTCGGGACACAATTTAGCATTGATTTTGGCCTAATTTGACAGTTCTTGTAAAACCTGAAATTGTAGGTCTTTTCCTTATCTTTCTAGGGACAGCAAGATCACAGAATCCGATATCTGTAGCTCCAGTTATGCTCTGCGCAAGGCAACCAGGTCAGGATGAGTGAAAAATCCAAAAATTAACAATGTTTAGCTATTAACACCAATAATGTAAAAGCAAAAGCAATGATTGAAAAAGTTGTATAATTTATGTCTCTCTCTGGCTTGTGCTGCTGTAAACTGCTATTTATGCTTATTAATCCTGACCTAACCCAAGACCAAATTAAGGGTCTCTGAATAAGCTTTCCATCAAGGTATCATATGCATTAATTGGGCTTAAGATGAGTAAGTTAGGCCAATTTAAGTGAAGGAACATCATGGACTGCGCACTGATCCGCACCAGAGAACTCGGGACCCAATTTAGCCTTGATTTTATCCTAATTTGACAGTTCTTGTGAAACCTGAAATTGTAGGTCTTTTCCTTATCTTTCTAGGGACAGCAAGATCATAGAAATCCGATATCTGTAGCTCCAGTTATGCTTTGCGCAAGGCAACCAGGTCAGGATTTGTGAAAAATCCGTAAATTAACAATGTTTAGCAATTAAGCCCAATTAAGCCCAATAATGTAAAAGCGAAAACAACGATTGTAAAAGTTGTCTAATTTCCGTCTATCTCTGGCATGTGCGGCTGGAAACTGCTATTTATGCTTACTAAACCTGACCTAACCCTATACCAAATTAAGGGCCTCTGAATGAGCATTCCAACAAGGTATCATATGCCTTAATCGGGCTTAAGATGAGTAAGTTAGGCACATTTAAGTGAAGTAACATCATGGACTGTGCACTGTTCCGCGTCAGAGAACGCGGGACCCAATTTAGCCTTGATTTGGGCCTAATTTGACAATTCTTGTGAAACGCGAAATTGTAGGTCTCTTCATTATCTTTCTAGGGATAGCAAGATCACCAAAATCCGATATCTGTAGCTCTAAATTGTGTCCCAAGTTCTCTGGCACGGATCAGTGCGCAATCAATGATGTTCCTTCACTTAAATGGGCCTAACTTACTCATCTTAAGCCCAATTAAGGCATATGATACCTTGTTGGAAAGTTTATCCAGAGGCCCTTAATTTGGTCTAGGGTTAGGTCAGGATTAATAAGCATAAATAGCAGTTTACAGCCACACAAGCCAGCGAGAGACGAAAATTAGACAACTTTTACAATCATTGTTTTGCTTTTACATTATTGGGCTTAATTGCTAAACATTGTTAATTTTCGGATTTTTCACTAATCTTGACCTTGTTGCCTTGCACAGAGCATAACTAGAGTTACAGATATCGGATTTTGGTGATCTTACTGTCCCTAGAAAGATAAGGAAGAGACCTACAATTTAAGGTGTCACAAGAATTGTCAAATTAGGCCAAAATCAAGGCTAAATTGGGTCCCGAGTTCTCTGGCCCGGATCAGTGCGCAGTCCATGATGTTCCTTCACTTAAATGGGCATAACTTACTCATCTTAAGCCCAATTAAGGCATATGATACCTTGTTGGAAAGCTTATTCAGAGGCCCTTAATTTGGTCTAAGGTTAGGTCAGGATTAATAACCTTAAATAGCAGTTTACGGATGCACAAGCCAGAGAGAGACGGAAATTAGCCAACTTTTACAATCATTATTTTTGCTTTTACATTATTGGGCTTAATAGCTAATCAATGTTAATTTTCAGATTTTTCACTCATCCTGACCTTGTTGCCTTGCACAGAGTATAACTAGAGGTGCAGATATCGGATTTTGGTGATCTTGTTGTCCCTAGAAAGATAAGGAAGAGGCCTACAATTTCATGTGTCACAAGAATTGTCAAATTAGGCCAAAATCAAGGCTAAATTGGGTCCCGAGTTCTCTGGTGCGGATCAGTGTGCGGTCCATGTTGTTCCTTCACTTAAATGGGCCTAACTTACTCATCTTAAACCCAATTAAGGTATATGATACCTTGTCAGAAAGCTTATTCAGAGCCCCTTAATTTGGTATAGGGTTAGGTCAGGATTAATAAGCATAAATAGCGGTTTACATCCGCACAAGCCAGTGAGAGACGAAAATTATACAACTTTTACAATCATTGTTTTTTGCTTTTATATTATTGGGCATAATTGGGCTTAATTGCTAAACATTGTTAATTTTCGGATTTTTCACTCATCCTGACCTTGTTGCCTTGCGCATAGCGTAACTAGATCTACAGATATCGGATTTTGGAGATCTTGCTGTCCCTAGAAAGATAAGGAAGAGACCTACAATTTCAGGTTTCACAAGATTTGTCAAATTAGGCCAAAATGAAGGCTAAATTGGGTCCCGAGTTCTCTTGCACGGATCAGTGCACTGTCCATGATGTTCCTTCACTTAAATGGGCCTAACTTACTCATCTTAAGCCCAATTAAGGCATATGATACCTTGTTGGAAAGTTTATTCAGAGGTCCTTAATTTGGTCCATGGTTAGGTAAGGATTAATAAGCATTAATAGCAGTATACAGCCGTACAAGCCAGAGGGAGACAGAAATTAGGCAACTTTTACAATCATTGTTTTTGCTTTTATATTATTGGGCTTATTTGGGCGTAATTGCTAAATATTTTTAATTTTCGGATTTTTCACTCATCCCGACCTTGTAGCCTTACGCAGAGCATAACTTGAGCTACAAATATCGGATTTTGGTGATCTTGCTGTCCCTAGAAAGATAAGGAATAGACCTACAATTTCATGTTTCACAAGAATTGTAAAATTAAGCCAAAATCAAGGCTAAATTGGGTCCCGAGTTCTCTGGCGCGGATCCGTGCAAAGTCCATGATGTTCCTTCACTTAAATGGGCCTAACTTACTCATCTTAAGCCCAATTAAGGCATATGATACCTTGTTAGAAAGCTTATTCAGAGCCCCTTAATTTGGTGTAGGGTTAGGTCAGGATTAATAAGCATAAATAGCGGTTTACATCCGTACAAGCCAATGAGAGACGAAAATTATACAACTTTTACAATCATTGTTTTTTGCTTTTATATTATTGGGCTTGATTGGGCTTAATTGCTAAACATTGTTAATTTTCGGATTTTTCACTCATCCTTACCTTGTTGCCTTGCGCATAGCGTAACTAGATCTACAGATATCGGATTTTGGAGATCTTGCTGTCCCTAGAAAGATAAGGAAGAGACCTACAATTTCAGGTTTCATAAGAATTGTCAAATTAGGCCAAAATCAAGGCTAAATTGGGTCCCGAGTTCTCTTGCGCGGATCAGTGCACTGTCCATGATGTTCCTTCACTTAAATGGGCCTAACTTACTCATCTTAAGCCCAATTAAGGCATATGATACCTTGTTGGAAAGTTTATTCTGAGGTCCTTAATTTGGTCCATGGTTAGGTCAGGATTAATAAGCATAAATAGCAGTTTACAGCCGTACAAGCCAGAGGGAGACGGAAATTAGGCAACTTTTACAATCATTGTTTTCGCTTTTATATTATTGGGCTTATTTGGGCTAATTGCTAAATATTTTAAATTTTCGGATTTTTCACTCATCCTGACCTTGTATCCTTCCGCAGAGCATAACTTGAGCTACAAATATAGGATTTTGGTGATCTTGCTTTCCCTAGAAAGATGAGGAAGAGACCTACAATTTCATGTTTCACAAGAATTGTAAAATTAGGCCAAAATCAAGGCTAAATTGGGTCCCGAGTTCTCTGGCGCGGATCAGTGCAAAGTCCATGATGTTCCTTCACTTAAATGGGCCTAACTTACTCATCTTAAGCCCAATTAAGGCATACGATACCTTGTTGGAAAGCTTATTCAGAGGCCCCTAATTTGGTCTAGGGTTAGGTCAGGATTAATAAGCATAATTTGCATTTTACAGCCACACAAACTAGAGAGAAACGGAAATTAGACAACTTTTAAAATCATTGTTTTTGCTTCTACATTATTGGGCTTAATTGCTAAACGTTGTTAATTTTTGGATTTTTCACTTATGCTGACCTTGTTGCCTTGCACAGAGCATAACTAGAGCTACAGATATCGGATTTTGGTGATCTTGCTGTCCCTAGAAAGATAAGGAAGAGACCTAGAATATCAGGTTTCACAAGAATTTTCAAATTAGGCCAAAATCAAGGCTAAATTGGGTCCCGAGTTCTCTGGCGCGGATCAGTGCGCAGTCCATGATGTTCCCTCAATTAAATGGGCCTAATTTACTCATCTTAAGCCTAATTAAGGCATATGATACCTTGTTGGAAAGCTTATTCAGATGGCCTTAATTTGGTATAGGGTTAGGTCAGGATTAATAAGCATAAAGAGCAGTTTACATCTGCACAAGCCAGTGAGAGACAGAAATTAGACAACTTTTACAAACATTGTTTTTTTGCTTTTACATTATTGGGCTTAATTGGGCTAAATTGCTAAACATTGTTAATTTTCGGATTTTTCACTCATCCTAACCTTGTTGCCTTGCGCAGAGCATAACTTGAGCTACAGATATTGGATTTTGGTGATCTTGCTGTCCCTAGAATGATAAGGAAGAGACCTACAATTTCAGGTTTCACAAGAATTGTCAAATTAGGCCAAAATCAAGGCTAAATAGGGTCCCGAGTTCTCTGGCACGGATAGTTGCGCAGTCCATGGTTTTACTTCATTTAAACGGGCCTAACTTACTCATCTTAAGCCCAATTAAGGCATATGATACCTTGTTGGAAAGCTTATTCAGAGGCCCTTAATTTGGTCTAAGGTTAGGTCAGGATTAACAACCTTAAATAGCAGTTTACAGCTGCACAAGCCAGAGAGAGAAGGAAATTAGACAACTTTTACAATCATTATATTTGCTTTTACATTATTGGGCTTAATAGCTAATCATTGTTAATTTTCAGATTTTTCACTCATCCTGACCTTGTTGCCTTGCGCGGAGTATAACTAGAGGTACATATATCGGATTTTGGTGATCTTGCTGTCCCTAGAAAGTTAAGGAAGAGACCTACAATTTCATGTTTCACAAGAATTGTCAAATTAGGCCAAAATCAAGGCTAAATTGGGTCCCGAGTTCTCTGGCGCGTTTAAGTGTGCGGTCCATGTTGTTCCTTCACTTAAATGGGCCTAACTTACTCATCTTAAGCCCAATTAAGGCATATGATACCTTGTTAGAAAGCTTATTCAGAGCCCCTTAATTTGGTATAGGGTTAGGTCAGGATTAATAAGCATAAATAGCGGTTTACATCAGCACAAGCCATTGAGAGACGAAAATTATACAACTTTTACAATCATTGTTTTTTGCTTTTATATTATTGGGCTTAATTGGGCTTAATTGCTAAACATTGTTAATTTTTGGATTTTTCACTCATCCTGACCTTGTTGCCTTGCGCATAGCGTAACTAGATCTACAGATATCGGATTTTGGAGATCTTGCTGTCCCTAGAAAGATAAGGAAGAGACCTACAATTTCAGGTTTCACAAGAATTGTCAAAATAGGCCAAAATCAAGGCTAAATTGGGTCCCGAGTTCTCTTGCACGGATCAGTGCACTGTCCATGATGTTCCTTCACTTAAATGGGCCTAACTTACTCATCTTAAGCCCAATTAAGGCATATGATACCTTGTTGGAAAGTTTATTCAGAGGTCCTTAATTTGGTCCATGGTTAGGTCAGGATTAATAAGCATAAATAGCAATTGACAGCCGTACAAGCCAGAGGGAGACGGAAATTAGGCAACTTTTACAATCATTATTTTTGCTTTTATATTATTGGGCTTATTTGGGCGTAATTGCTAAATATTTTTAATTTTCGGATTTTTCACTCATCCTGACCTTGCAGCCTTGCGCAGAGCATAACTTGAGCTACAAATATCGGATTTTGGTGATCTTGCTGTCCCTAGAAAGATAAGGAAGAGACCTACAATTTCATGTTTCACAAGAATTGTAAAATTTAGCCAAAATCAAGGCTAAATTGGGTCCCGAGTTCTCTGGCGCGGATCAGTGCAAAGTCCATGATGTTCCTTCTCTTAGATGGGCCTAACTTACTCATCTTAAGCCCAATTAAGGCATACGATACCTTGTTGGAAAGCTTATTCAGAGTCCCCTAATTTGGTCTAGGGTTAGGTCAGGATTAATAAGCATAATTTGCAATTTACAGCCACACAAACCAGAGAGAAACGGAAATTAGACAACTTTTAAAATCATTGTTTTTGCTTTTACATTATTGGGCTTAATTGCTAAACATTGTTAATTTTTGGATTTTTCACTCATGCTGACCTTGTTGCCTTGCACAGAGCATAACTAGAGCTACATATATCGGATTTTGGTGATCTTGTTGTCCCTAGAAAGATAAGGAAGAGACCTACAATATCAAGTGTCACAAGAATTTTTAAATTAGGCCAAAATCAAGGCTAAATTGGGTCCCGAGTTCTCTGGCGCGGATCAGTGCACAGTCCCTGATGTTCCCTCACTTAAATGGGCCTAATTTACTCATCTTAAGCCCAATTAAGGCATATGATACCTTGTTGGAAAGCTTATTCAGATGCCCTTAATTTGGTATAGGGTTAGGTCAGGATTACTAAGCATAAAGAGCAGTTTACATCTGCACAAGCCAGTGAGAGACGAAAATTAGACAACTTTGACAATCATTGTTTTTTGCTTTTACATTATTGGGCTTAATTGGGCTAAATTGCTAAACATTGTTAATTTTTGGATTTTTCACTCATCCTAACCTTGTTACCTTGCGCAGAGCATAACTTGAGCTACAGATATTGGATTTTGGTGATCTTGCTTTCCCTAGAATGATAAGGAAGAGACCTACAATTTCAGGTTTCACAAGAATTGTCAAATTAGGCCAAAATCAAGGCTAAATAGGGTCCCGAGTTCTCTGGCACGGATAGTTGCACAATCCATCGTTTTACTTCATTTAAACGGGCCTAACTTACTCATCTTAAGCCCAATTAAGGCGTATGATTCCTTGTTGGAAAGCTTATTCAGAGGCCCATAATTTGGTCTAAGGTTAGGTCAGGATTAACAACCTTAAATAGCAGTTTACAGCTGCACAAGCCAGAGAGAGAAGGAAATTAGACAACTTTTACAATCATTATATTTGCTTTTACATTATTGGGCTTAATAGCTAATCATTGTTAATTTTCAGATTTTTCACTCATCCTGACCTTGTTGCCTTGCACGGAGTATAACTAGAGGTACATATATCGGATTTTGGTGATCTTGCTGTCCCTAGAAAGTTAAGGAAGAGACCTACAATTTCATGTTTCACAAGAATTGTCAAATTAGGCCAAAATCAAGGCTAAATTGGGTCCCGAGTTCTCTGGCGCGTTTAAGTGTGCGGTCCATGTTGTTCCTTCACTTAAATGGGCCTAACTTACTCATCTTAAGCCCAATTAAGGCATATGATACCTTGTTAGAAAGCTTATTCAGCCCCTTAATTTGGTATAGGGTTAGGTCATGATTAATAAGCATAAATAGCGGTTTACATCGCACAAGCCAGTGAGAGATGAAAATTATACAACTTTTACAATCATTGTTTTTGCTTTTATATTATTGGGCTTAATTGGGTTATTTGCTAAACATTGTTAATTTTTGGATTTTTCACTCATCCTGACCTTGTTGCCTTGCGCATAGCGTAACTAGATCTACAGATATCGGATTTTGGAGATCTTGCTGTCCCTAGAAAGATAAGGAAGAGACCTACAATTTCAGGTTTCACAAGAATTGTCAAATTAGGCCAAAATCAAGGCTAAATTGGGTCCCGAGTTCTCTTGCACGGATCAGTGCACTGTCCATGATGTTCCTTCACTTAAATGGGCCTAACTTACTCATCTTAAGCCCAATTAAGGCATATGATACCTTGTTGGAAAGTTTATTCAGAGGTCCTTAATTTGGTCCATGGTTAGGTCAGGATTAATAAGCATAAATAGCAGTTTACAGCCGTACAAGCCAGAGGGAGACGGAAATTAGGCAACTTTTACAATCATTGTTTTTGCTTTTATATTATTGGGCGTATTTGGGCGTAATTGCTAAATATTTTTAATTTTCGGATTTTTCACTCATCCTGACCTTGTAGCCTTGCGCAGAGCATAACTTGAGCTACAAATATCGGATTTTGGTGATCTTGCTGTCCCTAGAAAGATAAGGAAGAGACCTACAATTTCATGTTTCACAAGAATTGTAAAATTTAGCCAAAATCAAGGCTAAATTGGGTCCCGAGTTCTCTGGCGCGGATCAGTGCAAAGTCCATGATGTTCCTTCTCTTAGATGGGCCTAACTTACTCATCTTAAGCCCAATTAAGGCATACGATACCTTGTTGGAAAGCTTATTCAGAGTCCCCTAATTTGGTCTAGGGTTAGGTCAGGATTAATAAGCATAATTTGCAATTTACAGCCACACAAACCAGAGAGAAACGGAAATTAGACAACTTTTAAAATCATTGTTTTTGCTTTTACATTATTGGGCTTAATTGCTAAACATTGTTAATTTTTGGATTTTTCACTCATGCTGACCTTGTTGCCTTGCACAGAGCATAACTAGAGCTACATATATCGGATTTTGGTGATCTTGCTGTCCCTAGAAAGATAAAGAAGAGACCTACAATATCAGGTGTCACAAGAATTTTCAAATTAGGCCAAAATCAAGGCTAAATTGGGTCCCGAGTTCTCTGGCGCGGATCAGTGCGCAGTCCATGATGTTCCCTCACTTAAATGGGCCTAATTTACTCATCTTAAGCCCAATTAAGGCATATGATACCTTGTTGGAAAGCTTATTCAGATGCCCTTAATTTGGTATAGGGTTAGGTCAGGATTAATAAGCATAAAGAGCTGTTTACATCTGCACAAGCCAGTGAGAGACGAAAATTAGACAACTTTGACAATCATTGTTTTTTGCTTTTACATTATTGGGCTTAATTGGGCTAAATTGCTAAACATTGTTAATTTTCGGATTTTTCACTCATCCTAACCTTGTTACCTTGCGCAGAGCATAACTTGAGCTACAGATATTGGATTTTGGTGATCTTGCTTTCCCTAGAATGATAAGGAAGAGACCTACAATTTCAGGTTTCACAAGAATTGTCAAATTAGGCCAAAATCAAGGCTAAATAGGGTCCCGAGTTCTCTGGCACGGATAGTTGCACAATCCATCGTTTTACTTCATTTAAACGGGCCTAACTTACTCATCTTAAGCCCAATTAAGGCGTATGATACCTTGTTGGAAAGCTTATTCAGAGGCCCTTAATTTGGTCTAAGGTTAGGTCAGGATTAACAACCTTAAATAGCAGTTTACAGCTGCACAAGCCAGAGAGAGAAGGAAATTAGACAACTTTTACAATCATTATTTTTGCTTTTACATTATTGGGCTTAATAGCTAATCATTGTTAATTTTCAGATTTTTCACTCATCCTGACCTTGTTGCCTTGCGCGGAGGATAACTAGAGGTACATATATCGGATTTTGGTGATCTTGTTGTCCCTAGAAAGTTAAGGAAGAGACCTACAATTTCATGTTTCACAAGAATTGTCAAATTAGGCCAAAATCAATGCTAAATTGGGTCCCGAGTTCTCTGGCGCGTTTAAGTGTGCGGTCCATGTTGTTCCTGCACTTAAATGGGCCTAACTTACTCATCTTAAGCCCAATTAAGGCATATGATACCTTGTTAGAAAGCTTATTCGGAGCCCCTTAATTTCGTATAAGGTTAAGTCAGGATTAATAAGCATAAATAGCGGTTTACAGCCGTACAAGCCAGAGAGAGACGGAAATTAGACAACTTTTACAATCATTGTTTTTGCTTTTATATTATTGGGCTTATTTGGGCTTAATTGCTAAATATTTTTAATTTTCGGATTTTTCACTCATCCCGACCTTGTTGCCTTGCGCAGAGCATAACTTGAGCTACAAATATCGGATTTTGGTGATCTTGCTTCCCCTAGAAAGATAAGGAAGAGACCTACAATTTCATGTTTCACAAGAATTGTAAAATTTAGGCCAAAATCAAGGCTAAATTGGGTCCCGAGTTCTCTTGCGCGGATCGATGCAAAGTCCATGATGTTCCTTCTCTTAGATGGGCCTAACTTACTCATCTTAAGCCCAATTAAGGCATACGATACCTTGTTGGAAAGCTTATTCAGAGGCCCTTAATTTGGTCTAGGGTTAGGTCATGATTAATAAGCATAATTTGCAATTTACAGCCGCACAAGCCAGAGAGAGACGGAAATTAGACAAGTTTTATAATTATTGTTTTTGCTTTTACATTATTGGGCTTAATTGCTAAACATTGTTAATTTTTGGATTTTTCACTCATCCTGACCTTGTTGCCTTGCACAGAGCATATCTAGAGCTACATATATCGGATTTTGGTGATCTTGCTGTCCCTAGAAAGATAAAGAAGAGACCTACAATATCAGGTGTCACAAGAATTTTCAAATTAGGCCAAAATCAAGGCTAAATTGGGTCCCGAGTTCTCTGGCGCGGATCAGTGCGCAGTCCATGATGTTCCCTCACTTAAATGGGCCTAATTTACTCATCTTAAGCCCAATTAAGGCATATGATACCTTGTTGGAAAGCTTATTCAGATGCCCTTAATTTGGTATAGGGTTAGGTCAGGATTAATAAGCATAAAGAGCAGTTTACATCTGCACAAGCCAGTGAGAGACGAAAATTAGACAACTTTGACAATCATTGTTTTTTGCTTTTACATTATTGGGTTTAATTGGGCTAAATTGCTAAACATTGTTAATTTTCGGATTTTTCACTCATCCTGACCTTGTTGCCTTGCGCAGAGCATAACTTGAGCTACAAATATCGGATTTTGGTGATCTTGCTGTCCCTAGAAAGATAAGGAAGAGACCTACAATTTCATGTTTCACAAGAATTTTCAAATTATGCCAAAATCAAGGCTAAATTGAGTCCCGGGTTCTCTGGCAAGGATAAGTGCCCAGTACATGATGTTCCTTTACTTAAATGGGCCTAACTTACTCATCTTAAGCCCAATTAAGGCATATCATACCTTGTTGTAAAGTTTATTCAGAGGCCCTTAATTTGGTCTAGGGTTAGGTCAGGATTAACAAGCATAAATAGCAGTTTACAGCTGCACAAGCCAGAGAGAGAAGGAAATTAGACAGCTTTTACAATCATTGTTTTTACTTTTACATTATTCGGCTTAATTGATAAACATTGTTAATTTTCGGATTTTTCACTCATCCTGACCTTGCTGCCCTGCGCAGAGCATAACTAGAGCTACATATATCAGATTTTGGTGATCTTGCTGTCCCTAGAAAGATAAGGAAGAGACCTACAATTTCACGTGTCACAAGAATTATCAAATTAGGCCAAAATCAAGGCTAAATTGGGTCCCGGGTTCTCTGGAGCGGATTGTGCGCAATCCATGATGTTCCTTCACTTAAATGGGCCTAACTTACTCATCTTAAGCCCAATTAAGGCATATGATACCTTGTTGGAAAGCTTATTCGGAGGCCCTTAATTTGGTCTAGGGTTAGGTCAGGATTAATAAGCATAAATAGCAGTTTACATCCGCAGAAGCCAGAGAGAGACGGAAATAAGACAATTTTTACAATCCTTGTTTTTGCTTTTATATTATTAGGCTTAATTGCAAAACATTGTTAATATTCGGATTTTTCACACATCCTGACCTTGTTGCCTTGTGCAGAGCATAACTAGAGCTACAAATATCGGATTTTGGTGATCTTGCTGTCCCTAGAAAGATAAGGAAGAGACCTACAATTTCATGTTTTACAAGAATTGTCAAATTAGGCCAAAATCAAGGCTAAATTGGGTCCCGAGTTCTCTGGCGCGGATCAGTGCACAGTCCATGATGTTCCTTCACTTAAATGGGCCTAACTTACTCATCTTAAGCCCAATTAAGGCATATGATACCTTGTTGGGAAGCTTATTCAGATGCCCTTAATTTGGTCCACGGTTAGGTCAGGATTAATAAGCATAAATAGCAATTTACAGCCGCATAAGCCAGAGAGAGACGGAAATTAGACAACTTTTACAATCATTGTTTTTGCTTTTACATTATTGGGCTTAATTGCTAAACATTGTTAATTTTTGGATTTTTCACTCATCCTGACCTTGTTGCCTTGCGCAGAGCATAACTAGAGCTACAGATATCGGATTTTGGTGATCTTGTTGTCCCTAGAAAGATAAGGAAGAGACCTACAATTTCATGTTTCACAAGAATTGTCAAATTTAGAAAATCAAGGTAAATTGGGTCTTGGAAGTGTGTTCTTAGTGGGCTAATAAGGTAATTGGGTTGAGTTTTTGGGGGTTGGTGGTTTGTTGTTGATGTTTTTCTTTTACATGGGCTTAATTTATTGTTTTTTGTTTTCTCTTAAGCCAATTAAGGCATATGATACTTCTTGTTGGAAAGCTTATTAGGTGTGTTTTTAGGTAATTTGGTCTGAGGTTAGGGTCGGATTAATAAGCATAAATAGCAGTTTAGCATCTGATCCTTGTTGGAAAGCTTATAGATGCTAAATTAGGCAATTTTTAATAATCATTGTTTTTGCTTTGACATTTGTTTTTGTTTTACTTATTGGGCTTAATTGCGAAACAATGTTAATTTTCGGATTTTTCACTCATTCTGACCTTAATGCCTTGCGCAGAGCATAACTAGAGCTACAGATATCGGAATTTGGTGATCTTGCTTTCCCTAGAAAGATAAGGAAGAGACCTACAATTTCAGGTTTCACAAGAATTGTCAAATTGGGCCAAATCAAGTCTAAATTGGGTCCCGAGTTCTCTGGCGCGGATAGTTGCACAATCCATCATTTTACCTTCATTTAAATGGGCCTAACTTACTCATCTTAAGCCCAATTAAGGCGTATGATACCTTGTTGGAAAGCTTATTTAGAGGCCCTTAATTTGGTCTAAGGTTAGGTCAGGATTAATTACCTTAAATAGCAGTTTACAGCTGCACAAGCCGGAGAGAGACGTAAGATTAGACAACTTTTACAATCATTATTTTTGCTTTTACATTATTGGGCTTAATAGCTAATCATTGTTAATTTTCGGATTTTTCACTCATCCCGACCTTGTTGCCTTGCGCGAGAGTATAACTAGAGGTACATATATCGGATTTTGGTGATCTTGCTGTCCCTAGAAAGATAAGGAAGAGACCTACAATTTCATGTTTCACAAGAATTGTCAAATTAGGCCAAAATCAAGGCTAAATTGGGTCCCGAGTTCTCTCGGCGCGTTTAAGTGCGCAGTCCATGATGTTCCTTCACTTGAATGGGCTTAACTTACTCATCTTAAGCCCAATTATGGCATATGATACCTTGTTGGAAGGCTTATTCAGAGGCCCTTAATTTGGTCTAGGGTTAGGTCAGGATTAATAAGTATAAATAGCAGTTTACATCCTCACAGTTCAGAGAGAGTAGGATATTAGACATATTTTACAATGATTGTTTTTTCTTTTACATTATTGTATTCATTGGGCTTTTTTTCTAAACATTGTTAATTTTCGGATTTTTCACTCATCCCGACCTTGTTGCCTTGCGCATAGCATAACTAGAGTTTCGGATATATCGGATTTTGGTGATCTTGCTTGTCCCTAGAAAGATAAGGAAGAGACCTACAATTTCTGGGTTTCACAAGAATTGTCAAATTAGGCCAAAATCAAGGCTAAATTGGGTCCCGAGTTCTCTTGCATGGATCAGTGCAGTCCATGATGTTCCTTCACTTAAATGGGCCTAACTTACTCATCTTAAGCCCAATTAAGGCATATGATACCTTGTTGGAAAGCTTACACAGAGGCACTTAATTTGGTCTAGGGTTAGGACAGGATTAATAAGCATAAATAACAGTTTACAGCCGCACAAGACAGGGAGAGACGGAAATTAGACAACTTTAACAATCATTGTTTTTGCTTTTACATTATTGGGCTTAACTGCTAAACATTATCAATTTTCGGGTTTTTCACTCTACTGACCTTGTTGCCTTGCGCAGAGCAAAACTAGAGTTACAGATATCGGAATTTGGTGATCTTGTTGTCCCTAGAAAGATAAGGAAGAGACCTACAATTTCATGTTTCAAAAGAATTGTCAAATTTAGCCAAAATCAAGGCTAAATTGGGTCCCGAGTTCTCTCACACGGATCGAGTGCAAAGTCCATGATGTTCCTTCACTTAAATGGGCCTAACTTACTCATCTTAAGCCCAATTAAGGCATATGATACCTTGTTGGAAAGCTTATTTAGAGGCCCCTTAATTTGGTCTAGGGTTAGGTCAGGATTAATAAGCATAAATTGCAATTTACAGCCACACAAACCAGAGAGAGAGAAAATTAGACAACTTTTAAAATCATTGTTTTTGCTTTTACATTATTGGGCTTAATTGCTAAACATTGTTAATTTTTGGATTTTTCACTCATCCTGACGTTGTTGCCTTGCCTAGAGCATAACTAGAGCTACAAATATCGGATTGTGGTGATCTTGCTGTCCCTAGAAAGATAAGGAAGAGACCTACAATTTCAGGTTTCACAAGAATTTTAAAATTAGGCCAAAATCAAAGCTAAATTGGGTCCCGAGTTCTCTGGTGCGGATCAGTGTGAAGTCCATGTTGTTCCTTCACTTAAATGGGCCTAAATTACTCTTCTTAAGCCCAATTAAGGCATATGATACCTTGTTGGAAAGCTTATTCAGAGGCCCTTAATTTGGTATAGGGTTAGACCAGGATTAATAAGCATAAATAGCAGTTTACATCCTTATAAATCAGAGAGAGACGGAAATTAAACAACTTTTACAATCATTGTTTTTGCTTTTACATTATTGGGCTTAATTGGGTATTGCTAAACATTGTTAATTTTCGGATTTTTCACTCATCCCGACCTTGTTGCCTTGCGCAGAGCATAACTAGAGTTTCGAGATATCGGATTTTGGTGATCTTGCTGTCCCTAGAAAGATAAGGAAGAGACCTACAATTTTAGGTTTCACAAGAATTGTCAAATTAGGCCAAAATCAATGCTAAATTGGGTCCCGAGTTCTCTGGCGTGGATCAGAGTGCAGTCCATGATGTTCCTTCACTTAAATGGGCCTAACTTACTCATCTTAAGCATAATTAAGGCATATGATACATTGTTGGAATGCTTATTCAGAGGCCCATAATTTGGTATCGGGTTAGGTCAGGATTAATAAGAATAAATAGCAGTTTACAGACGCACAAGCCAGAGAGAGATGGAAATTAGACAACTTTAAAAATCATTGTTTTTGCTTTTACATTATTGATCTTTATTGCCAGACATTGTTAATTTTAGGATTTTTCACTCATCCTGACCTTGTTGCCTTTAGCAGAGCCTAACTTGAGATACAGATATCGGATTTTGGTGATCTTGCTGTCCCTAAAAAGATAAGGACGAGACCTACTATTTCAGGTGTCACAAGAATTGTCAAATTAGGCCAAACTCAAGGATAAATTGGGTCACGAGTTCTCTGGCTCGGATCGAGTGAATCCATGATGTTCCTTCACTTAAATGGGCCTAACTTACTTATCTTAAGCCCAATTAAGGCATATGATACCTTTTTGGAAAGCTTATTTAGAGGCCCTTAATTTGGTCTAGGGTTAGGTTAGGATTAATTAGCTTAAATAGCGGTTTACTGCAGCACAAGCCAGAGAGAGACTTAAGTTAGACAACTTTTACAATCATTGTTTTTGCTTTTACATTATTGGGCTTAATTGCTAAACATTGTTAATTTTTGGATTTTTCACTCATCCTGACCTTGCAGCCATGTGCAGAGCATAACTAGAGGTACATATATCGGATTTTGATGATCTTGCTGTGCATAGAAAGATAAGGAAGAGACCTACAATTTCAGTTTTCAGAAGAATTGTAAAATTAGGCCAAAATCAAGGCTAAATTGGATCCCGAGTTCTCTCGGCGGGATCGGTGCAAATCCATGATGTTCCTTCACTTAGATGGGCCTAACTTACTTATCTTAAGCCCAATTAAGACATATGATTCCTTGTTGGAAAGCTTATTTAGAGGCCCTTAATTTGGTCTAGGGTTAGGTCAGGATTAATAAGCATAAATAGCAGTTTACAGCCGCACAAGCCAGAGAGAGATGGAAATTAGACAAATTTAACAATCATTGTTTTTGGTTTTACCTTATTGGGCTTAATTGCTAAACATTGTTAATTTTCGGATTTTTCACTCATCCCGACCTTATTGCCTTGCGCAGAGCATAACTAGAGTTTCAGATATCAGATTTTGGTGATCTTGCTGTCCCTAGAAAGATAAGGAAGAGACCTACAATTTCTGGTTTCACAAGAATTGTCAAATTAGGCCAAAATCAATGCTAAATTGGGTCCCGAGTTCTCTGGCGTGGATCAGAGTGCAGTCCAAGATGTTCCTTCACTTAAATGGGCCTAACTTACTCATCTTAAGCCCAATTAAGACATATGATTCCTTGTTGGAAAGCTTATTTAGAGGCCCTTAATTTGGTCTAGGGTTAGGTCAGGATTAATAAGCATAAATAGCAGTTTACAGCCGCACAAGCCAGAGAGAGATGGAAATTAGACAAATTTAACAATCATTGTTTTTGGTTTTCCCTTATTGGGCTTAATTGCTAAACATTGTTAATTTTCGGATTTTTCACTCATCCCGACCTTATTGCCTTGCGCAGAGCATAACTAGAGTTACAGATATCAGATTTTGGTGATCTTGCTGTCCCTAGAAAGATAAGGAAGAGACCTACAATTTCAGGTGTCAATAGAATTGTCAAATTACGGCAAATTCAAGGCTAAATCGGATCCCGAGTTCTCTGACACGGACCAGTGCGCAATCCATGATGTTCCTTCACTTAAATGGGCCTAACTTACTTATCTTAAGCCCAATTAAGGCATATGATACCTTTTTGGAAAGCTTATTTAGAGGCCCTTAATTTGGTCTAGGGTTAGGTTAGGATTAATTAGCTTAAATAGCAGTTTACTGCAGCACAAGCCAGAGAGAGACTTAAGTTAGACAACTTTTACAATCATTGTTTTTGCTTTTACATTATTGGGCTTAATTGCTAAACATTGTTAATTTTTGGATTTTTCACTCATCCTGACCTTGCAGCCATGTGCAGAGCATAACTAGAGGTACATATATCGGATTTTGATGATCTTGCTGTGCATAGAAAGATAAGGAAGAGACCTACAATTTCAGTTTTCAGAAGAATTGTAAAATTAGGCCAAAATCAAGGCTAAATTGGATCCCGAGTTCTCTGACGCGGATCAGTGCGCAATCCATGATGTCCCTTCACTGAAATAGGCCTAACTTACTTATCTTAAGCCCAATTAAGACATATGATTCCTTGTTGGAAAGCTTATTTAGAGGCCCTTAATTTGGTCTAGGGTTAGGTCAGGATTAATAAGCATAAATAGCAGTTTACAGCCGCACAAGCCAGAGAGAGATGGAAATTAGACAAATTTAACAATCATTGTTTTTGGTTTTACCTTATTGGGCTTAATTGCTAAACATTGTTAATTTTCGGATTTTTCACTCATCCCGACCTTATTGCCTTGCGCAGAGCATAACTAGAGTTTCAGATATCAGATTTTGGTGATCTTGCTGTCCCTAGAAAGATAAGGAAGAGACCTACAATTTCTGGTTTCACAAGAATTGTCAAATTAGGCCAAAATCAATGCTAAATTGGGTCCCGAGTTCTCTGGCGTGGATCAGAGTGCAGTCCAAGATGTTCCTTCACTTAAATGGGCCTAACTTACTCATCTTAAGCCCAATTAAGGCATATGATACCTTGTTGGAAAGCTTATTCAGAGGCCGTTAATTTGGTCTATTGTTAGGTCAGGATTAATAACCATAAATAGCAGTTTACAGTCGCACAAGCCAGAGAGAGACGAAAATTAGACAACTATTACAATTATTGTTTTTGCTTTTACATTATTGGGCTTAATTTCTAAACATTGTTGATTTTCGGATTTTTCACTCATCCTGACCTTGTTGCCTTGCGCAGAGAATAACTTGAGCTACAGATATCATATTTTGGTGATCTTGCTGTCCCTAGAAGGATAAGGAAGAGACCTACGATTTCAGGTTTTACAAGAATTGTCAAATTAGTCAAAAATCAAGGCTAAATTGGGTCCCGAGTTCACTGGCGCGGATCAGTGCGCAGTCCATGATGTTCCTTCACTTAAATGGGCCTAACTTACTCATCTGATGTCCAATTAAGGCATATGTTACCTTGTTGGAAAGCTTATTCAGAGGCCCTTAATTTGGTCTAGGGTTAGGTCAGGATTAATAAGCATAAATAGCAGTTTACTCCCGCTCAAGCCAGAGAGAGACGGAAATTAGAAAACTTTTACAATCATTGTTTTTGCCTATACATTATTGGGCTTAATTTCTAAACATTTTTAATTTTTGGATGTTTCACTCATCCTGACCTTGTAGCCTTGCGCAGAGCATAACTAGAGCTACATATATCGGATTTAGGTGATCTTGCTGTCCTAGAAAGATAAGGAAGAGACCTACAATTTCTGTTTTCACAAGAATTGTCAAATTAGGCCAAAATCAAGGATAAATTGGGTCCCGAGTTCTCTGGCGCGGATCTGTGCGCAGTCCATGATGTTCCTTCACTTAAATGGGCCTAACTTACTCATCTTAAGCCCAATTAAGGCATATGATACCTTGTTCGAAAGCTTATTCAGAGGCCCTTAATTTGATCTAGGGTTAGGTCGGGATTAATAAGCATCAATAGCAGTTTATAGTCGCACAATCCAGAGAGAGACGGAAATTAGACAACTTTTACAATAAATTGTTTTTGCTTTTACATTATTGGGCCTAATTGCTAAACATTGTTAATTTTACGATTTTTCACTCATCCTGACCTTGCAGCCATGTGCAGAGCATAACTAGAGGTACATATATCGGATTTTGATGATCTTGCTGTGCATAGAAAGATAAGGAAGAGACCTACAATTTCAGTTTTCAGAAGAATTGTAAAATTAGGCCAAAATCAAGGCTAAATTGGATCCCGAGTTCTCTGACGCGGATCAGTGCGCAATCCATGATGTCCCTTCACTGAAATAGGCCTAACTTACTTATCTTAAGCCCAATTAAGACATATGATTCCTTGTTGGAAAGCTTATTTAGAGGCCCTTAATTTGGTCTAGGGTTAGGTCAGGATTAATAAGCATAAATAGCAGTTTACAGCCGCACAAGCCAGAGAGAGATGGAAATTAGACAAATTTAACAATCATTGTTTTTGGTTTTACCTTATTGGGCTTAATTGCTAAACATTGTTAATTTTCGGATTTTTCACTCATCCCGACCTTATTGCCTTGCGCAGAGCATAACTAGAGTTTCAGATATCAGATTTTGGTGATCTTGCTGTCCCTAGAAAGATAAGGAAGAGACCTACAATTTCTGGTTTCACAAGAATTGTCAAATTAGGCCAAAATCAATGCTAAATTGGGTCCCGAGTTCTCTGGCGTGGATCAGAGTGCAGTCCAAGATGTTCCTTCACTTAAATGGGCCTACCTTACTCATCTTAAGCCCAATTAAGGCATATGATACCTTGTTGGAAAGCTTATTCAGAGGCCGTTAATTTGGTCTATTGTTAGGTCAGGATTAATAACCATAAATAGCAGTTTACAGTCGCACAAGCCAGAGAGAGACGGAAATTAGACAACTATTACAATTATTGTTTTTGCTTTTACATTATTGGGCTTAATTTCTAAACATTGTTGATTTTCGGATTTTTCACTCATCCTGACCTTGTTGCCTTGCGCATAGAATAACTTGAGCTACAAATATCATATTTTGGTGATCTTGCTGTCCCTAGAAGGATAAGGAAGAGACCTACGATTTCAGGTTTTACAAGAATTGTCAAATTAGTCAAAAATCAAGGCTAAATTAGGTCCCGAGTTCACTGGCGCGGATCAGTGCGCAGTCCATGATGTTCCTTCACTTAAATGGGCCTAACTTACTCATCTGAAGTCCAATTAAGGCATATGATACCTTGTTGGAAAGCTTATTCAGAGGCCCTTAATTTGGTCTAGGGTTAGGTCAGGATTAATAAGCATAAATAGCAGTTTACACCCGCTCAAGCCAGAGAGAGACGGAAATTAGAAAAATTTTACAATCATTGTTTTTGCCTATACATTATTGGGCTTAATTGCTAAACATTGTTAATTTTTGGATGTTTCACTCATCCTGACCTTGTAGCCTTGCGCAGAGCATAACTAGAGCTACATATATCGGATTTAGGTGATCTTGCTGTCCTAGAAAGATAAGGAAGAGACCTACAATTTCTGTTTTCACAAGAATTGTCAAATTAGGCCAAAATCAAGGATAAATAGGGTCCCGAGTTCTCTGGCGCGGATCTGTGCGCAGTCCATGATGTTCCTTCACTTAAATGGGCCTAACTTACTCATCTTAAGCCCAATTAAGGCATATGATACCTTGTTCGAAAGCTTATTCAGAGGCCCTTAATTTGATCTAGGGTAAGGTCGGGATTAATAAGCATCAATAGCAGTTTATAGTCGCACAATCCAGAGAGAGACGGAAATTAGACAACTTTTACAATAAATTGTTTTTGCTTTTACATTATTGGGCCTAATTGCTAAACATTGTTAATTTTACGATTTTTCACTCATCCTGACCTTGTTGCCTTGCGCAGTGAATAACTAGAGCTACAGATATAAGATTTTGGTGATCTTGCTGTCCCTAGAAAGATAAGGAAGAGACCTACAATTTCAGGCTTCACAAGAATTGTCAAATTAGGACAAAATCAACGCTAAGTTGGGTCTCGAGTTCTCTGGCGCAGATCAGTGCGCTGTCCATGATGTTCCTTCACTTAAATGGTCCTAACTTACTCATCTTAGCTCAATTAAGGCATATGATACCTTGTTGGAAAGCTTATTCAGATGCCCTTAATTTGTTCTAGGGTTAGGTCAGGATTAATAAGCATAAATAGCAGTTTACAGCCGCACAAGACAGAGATAGATGGAAATTAGACAACTTTTACAATCATTTTTTTTGCTTTTACATTATTGGGCTTAATTACTATACATTGTTGATTTTGTGATTTTTCACTCATCCTGGCCTTGTAGCCTTGCGCAGAACATAACCAGAGCTACAGATATCGGATTTTGTTGAACTTGCTGTCCCTAGAAAGATAAGAAAGAGACCTACAATTTCAGGTTTCACGAGAATTGTCAAGTTAGGCCAAAATCAAGGCTAAATGGAGTCCCGAGTTCTCTAGTGCGGATCAGTGCGCAGTCCATGATGTTCCTTCACTTAAATGGGCCTAACTTACTCATCTTAATCCCAATTAAGGCATATGATACCTTGTTAGAAAGCTTATTCAGAGGCTCTTAATTTGGTATAGGGTTAGGTCGGGATTAATAAGCATAAATAGCAGCTTACATCTGCACAAGCCAGTGAGAGACGAAAATTAGACAACTTTTACAATCATTGTTTTTTGCTTTTACATTATTGGGCTTAATTGGGCTTAATTGCTAAACATTGTTAATTTTCGGATTTTTCACTCATCCCGACCTTGTTACCTTGCGCATAGCAAAACTAGATCTACAGATATCGGATTTTGGTGATCATGTTGTCCCTAGAAAGATAAGGAAGAGACCTACAATTTCATGTTTCACATGAATTGTCAAATTAGGCCAAAATCAAGGCAAAATTGGGTCCCGAGTTCTCTGGCGCGGATCAGTGCGCTGTCCATGATGATCCTTCAATTAAATGGGCCTAACTTACTCATCTTAAGCCCAATTAAGGCATATGATACCTTGTTTGAAAGCTTATTCAGAGGCTCTTAATTTGGTCTAGGGTAAGGTCAGGATTAATAAGCATAAATAGCAGTTTACAGCCGCAAAAGCTAGAGTGAGACGAAAATCACACAACTTTTACAATCATTGTTTTTGGTTTTACATTATTAGGCTTAATTGCTAAACATTGTTAATTTTCGGATTTTTCACTCATCCTGACCTTGTAACCTTGCGCAGAGCATAACTAGAGCTACAGATATCGGATTTTGGTGATCTTGCTGTCCCTAGAAATATAAGGAAGAGACCTACAATTTGAGGTTTCACAAGAATTGTCAAATTAGGCCAAAATCAAGGCTAAGTTGGGTCTCGAGTTCTCTGGCTCAGATCAGAGCGCAGTCCATGATGTTCCTTCACTTAAATGGGCCTAAGTTACTCATCTTAAGCCTAATTGAGGTATACGAAAAATTACTGGAAAGCTTATTCAGAGGCCCTTAATTTGGTCTAGTGTTAGGTCATGATTAATAAACATAAATAGCTGTTTACAGCCGCAAAAACCAGATAAAGACGGAAATTAGACAACTTTTACAATCATTGTTTTTGCTTTTACATTATTGGGCTTAATTACTAAACATTGTTGATTTTCGGATTTTTCACTCATCCTGACCTTGTAGCTTTGCGCAGAGCATAACTGGAGCTACAGATATTGGATTTTGGTGATCTTACTGTCCCTAGAAAGATAAGGAAGAGACCTACAATTTAAGGTTTTACAAGAATTGTCAAATTAGGCCAAAATCAAGGCTAAATTGGGTCCCGAGTTCTCTAGCGCGGGTCAGTGCGCAGTCCATGATGTTCCTTCAATTAAATTGGCCTAAATTAATCATCTTAATCCCAATTAAGGCATATGATACCTTGTTGGAAAGCTTATTCAGAGGCCCTTAATTTGCTAAACATTGTTAATTTTCGGATTTTTTACTCAACCTGACCTTGTTGCCTTGCACAGAGCAAAACTAGAGCTACAGATATCGGATTTTAGCGATCTTGCTGTCCCTAGAAAGATAAGGAAGGGACCTACAATTTCAGGATTCAGAAGAATTGTCAAATTAGGCCAAAATCAAGGCTAAATCGGATCCCGAGTTCTCTGACACGGACCAGTGCGCAATCCATGATGTTCCTTCACTTAAATGGGCCTAACTTACTTATCTTCAGCCCAATTAAGGCATATGATACCTTGTTGGAAAGCTTATTCAGAGGCCCTTAATTTGGTCTAGGGTTAGGTCAGGATTAATTAGCTTAAATTGCAGTTTACTGTAGCACAAGCCAGAGAGAGACTTAAGTTAGACAACTTTTACAATCATTGTTTTTACTTTTACATTATTGGGCTTAATTGCTAAACATTGTTAATTTTCGGATTTTTCACTCATCCTAACCTTGCAGCCTTGCGCAGAGCAAAACTAGAGGTACAGATATCGAATTTTGATGATCTTGCTGTCCATAGAAAGATAAGGAAGAGACCTACAATTTCAGTTTTCATAAGAATTGTCAAATTAGGCCAAAATCAAGGCTAAATTGGATCCCGAGCCCTCTGACGTGCATACGTGCGCAGTCCATGATATTCCTTCACTTAAATGGGCCTAACATACTCATCTTAAGCCTAATTAAGGCATATGATACCTTGTTGGAAAGCTTATTCAGAGGCCCTTGATTTGGTCTAGGGTTAGGTCCAGATAAATAAGCATAAATAGCAGTTTACAGCCTCTCAAGCCAGAGAGAGACGGAAATTAGACAACTTTTACAATCATTGTTTTTTTCTTTTACATTATTGGGCTTAATTGCGAAACATTGTTAATTTTCGGATTTTTCACTCATCCTTACCTTGTTGCCTTGCGTAGAGCATAACTAGAGCTACAAATATCGGATTTTGGTGATCTTGCTGTCCCTAGAAAGATAAGGAAGAGACCGACAATTTCAGGTTTCACAAGAATTGTCAAATTAGGCCAAAATCAATGCTAAATTGGGTCCCGAGTTCTCTGGCGCAGATCAGTGCACAGTGCATGATGTTTCTTCACTTAAATGGGCCTAACTTACTCATCTTATCCCAATTAAGGCATATGATACCTTTTGGAAAGCTTACTCTGAGGCCCTTAATTTTTTTTAGGGTTAGGTCATGATTAATATGCATAAATAGCAGATTACAGCCGCACAAACCAGAGAGACAAAAATTAGACAACTTTTACAATCATTGTTTTTACTTTTACATTATTGGGCTTAATTGCTAAACATTATTAATTTTCGGATTTTTCACTCATCCTGACCTTGTTGCCTTGCGCAGAGAATAACTAGAGCTACAGATATCAGATTTTGGGGATCTTGTTGTCCCTAGAAAGATAAGGAAGAGACCTACGATTTCAGGTTTCATAAAAATTGTCAAATTAGTCCAAAATCAAGGCTAAATTGGGTCCCGAGTTCTCTGGCGCGGATCTGTGCGCAGTCCATGAAGTTCCTTGACTTAAATGGGCTTAAGTTACTCATCTTAAGCCCAATTAAGGCACAAGATACCTTGTTGGAAAGCTTATTCAGAGGCCCTTAATTTTGTCAAGGGTTAGGTCAGGATTAATAGGCATAAATAGCAGTTTACAACCGCTCAAGCCAGAGGGAGACGGAAATTAGAAAACTTTTACAATCATTGTTTTTGCTTTTACATTATTGGGCTTAATTGCTAAACATTGTTAATTTTCGGATTTTTCACTCATCCTGACCTTGTTGCCTTGCGCAGAGAATAACTAGAGCTACAGATATCATATTTTGGTGATCTTGCTGTCCCTAGAAAGATAAGGAAGAGACCTACGATTTCAGGTTTCACAAGAATTGTTAAATTAGGCCAAAATCAAGGATAAATTGGGTCCTGAGTTCTCTGGCGCGGATCAGTGCACAGTCTATGATGTTCCTTCACTTAAATGGGCCTAACTTACTCATCTTAAGCCCAATTAAGGCATATGATACCTTGTTGTAAAGCATATTCAGAGGCCCTTAATTTGGCCTAGGGTTAGGTGAGGATTAATAAGCATAAATAGCAGTTTACAGACGCACAAGCCAAAGAGAGACGGAAATTAGATAACTTTTACAATCATTGTTTTTGCTTTTACATTAATGGGCTGAACTGCTAAACATTGTTAATTTTTGGATTTTTCACTCATCCTGACCTGGTTGCCTTGTGCAGAGAATAACTAGTGCTACAGATATCAGATTTTGGTTATCGTGCTGTCCCTAGAAAGATAAGGAAGAGACCTGCGATTTCAGGTTTCACAAGAATTGTCAAATTAGTCCAAAATCAAGGCTATATTGGGTCCCGAGTTCTCCTCAAGCAGATCGCGCTGCACACCCATAATGTTCCTTCACTTAAATGGGCCTAACTTACTCATCTTAAGCCCAATTAAGGCGTATGATACCTTGTTGGAAAGCTTATTCAGAGGCCCTTTATTTGGTCTAGGGTTAGGTCAGGATTAATAAGCCTAAATAGCAGTTTACAGTCGCACCAGGCAGAGAGAGACGGAAATTAGACAACTTTTACAATCATTTTTTTTTGTTTTTACATTATTGGGCTTAATTGCTAAACATTGTTAATTTTTTGGATTTTTCACTCATCCTGACCTTGTTGCCTTGCACAGAGAATAACTAGAGCAACAAATATCAGATTTTGGTGATCTTGTTGTCCCTAGAAAGATAAGGAAGAGACCTACGATTTCAGGTTTCACAAGAATTGTCAAATTAGTCCAAAATCAAGGCTAAATTGGGTCCCGAGTTCTCTGGCGCGGATCTGTGCGTAGTGCATGAAGTTCCTTCACTTAAATGGGTATAACCTACTCATCTTAAGCCCAATTAAGGCATATGATACCTTGTTGGAAAGCTTACTCAGAGGCCCTTAATTTGGTCTTGGGATAGGTCACGATTAATAAGCATAAATAGCAGTTTACTGCCGTACAAGCCAAAGTGAGACAGAAATTAAAAAACTTTTACAATCATTGTATTTGCTTTACATTATTGGGCTTAATTGCTAAACATTGTTAATTTTGGGATTTTTCACTGGTCCTAACCTTGTTGCCTTCCACAGAGCATAACTAGAGCTCCAGATATCGGATTTTGGTGATCTTGATGTCCCTAGAAAGATAAGGAAGAGACCTACAATTTCAGGTTTCACAAGAATTGTCAAATTAGGCCAAAATCAAGGCTAAATTGGGTCCCGAGTTCTCTGGCGCGGATCAGTGCGTAGTTCATGATGTTCCTTCACTTAAATGGGCCTAACTTACTCATCTTAAGCCCAATTAAGGCATATGATCCCTTGTTGGAAAAGGTTATTCAGAGGCCCTTAATTTGTGATAGGGTTAGGTCAGGATTAATAAGCATAAATTGCGGTTTAGAACCGCACGGGCCAGAGAGAGACGAAAATTAGACAACTTTTACAATCATTGTTTTTGCTTTTACATTATTAGTCTTAATTGTTAAACATTGTTAATTTTCAGATTTTTCACTCATCCTGACCTTGTAACCTTGCGCAGAGCATAAATATAACTACATATATCGGATTTAGGTGATCTTGCGGTCCCTAGAAAGATAAGGAAGAGACCTACAATTTCAGGTTTCAAAATAATTATCAAATTAGGCCAAAATCAAGGCTAAATTGGGTCCCGAGTTCTCTGGCGCGGATCGGGCACAAAGGCATGATGTTCCTTCACTTAAATGGGCCTAACTTACTCATCTTAAGCCCAATTAAGGCATATGATACCTTTTGGAAAGCTTACTCTGAGGCCCTTAATTTGGTCTAGGGTTAGGTCAGGATTAATAAGCATAAATAGCAGTTTACAGCTGCACAAGCCAGAGAGAGACAAAAATTAGACAACTTTTACAATCATTGTTTTTACTTTTACATTATTGGGCTTAATAGCTACACATTGTTAATTTTCGGATTTTTCCCTCATCCTGACCTTGTAGCCTTGCGCAGAGCATAACTAGAGCAACATATATCGGATTTTGGTGATCTTGCTGTCCCTAGAAAGATAAGGAAGGGACCTACAATTTCTGGTTTCACAAGAATTGTCAAATTAGGACAAAATCAAGGATAAATTGGGTCCCGAGATCTCTGGCGCGGATCAAGACGCGCACCATGGTGTTCCTTCACTTAAATGGGCCTAACTTACTCATCTTAAGCCCAATTGAGGCATATGATACCTTGTCTGAAAGCTTATTCCGATGCCCTTAATTTGGTCAAGGGTTACGTCAGGATTAATAGGCATAAATAGCAGTTTACAGCCACTCAAACCAGAGAGAGATGGAAATTAGACAACTTTTACAATCATTGTTTTTCCTTTTACATTAATGGGCTTAGTTGCTGAACATTGTTAATTTTCGTATTTTTCACTCATCCTAACCTTGTTGCCTTACCCAGAGCATAACTAGAGTTATAGATATTGGATTTTGGTGATCTTGTAGTCCCTAGAAAGATAAGGAAGAGACCTACAATTTCAGGTTTCACAAGAATTCTCAAATTAGGCTAAAATCAATGCTAAATTGGGTCCCAAGTTCTCTGGCGCGGATCAGTGCACAGTGCATGATGTTCCTTCACTTAAATGGGCCTAACTTACTCATCTTAAGCCCAATTAAGGCATATGTGGTGTGCGCTGCGCGCATAGTCAGCGGCGATTCCTACAAGTGTACCTGATTGCCGTCAAGTAATAAAAGATATCGAACCCACGAGAGACTGTGTTCCCGAATCGGAATCTGCCAATCGATTAGATCTGGACAGTTTTTTTTAAAAAGGATTTTTATATTTTGAGTGAAATGATAAACAAACAGAAATCAATTAAAACAGAAAACAAATATTTTTGGGGTTTTGATCTAAACGGATTCCTAGGGATTTGGGTTACCTTTGAGGTCATTTATGTTGCTAAACCGATTTACCTTTGTTGATTACCGAAATTGCCTTGAAGGCGAGTTTATCCTCCGATAGCTTAAGCTCCCTCTCGGTTACAAAAAGTCGTGCCCAATTGACCCGACCCCTACTCCGTGGTAGTCGATCCCGGATTGGGACCCTTTGCGCTCCGTGACAACTCGTTGCTCCTCGAGGACTCGCTTCTAACTCTCGTGATTTCAGTCCCAAGTCTGACTTCTATAGGTCCGACACTTAAGTTCACCGCTAGGTTCCTCCTTATAATGTCTAAGTCATGCAAATAACCTAAGTTCACCGCTAGGTTCCTCCTTAGATCACCCACATCTCACAAACCAGTGGCCGCCGAATTTTACGAGTGAAACACCCTAGAAATCCTAAGTTCACCGCTAGGTTCCTCCTTAGAACATCTACGTCACGCAAATAAGCGGTTGCCGAATTTACGAGTGATTAACACGCTAGAAATCATACCTAAAACAATAACGAAATCAACAACGATTTTACATCAAATCAACAACATTTACAAAACTCGGGCAGAGCCCCAATCCCTAGAAACAAACTACTACTCCAGTCTTGCCATGGAGATGACAAGCTGGGTTGACAACATAATAGAAAATACAAAAATCAGAAAAGAGAAGAGAAGAGGAGAAGAGAGATCTATGCCTAAGTCCTTGTTGTTATGGATGTGATCCTCCTTATCCAATGTGTCCCTGATGTGATCTGCCTGGTCCTTATTTATAGATGTGGGAAGTTAGAGTCTCAATCTAACTCAAATTCTGATCCAAATTCGGTTTCTTCAGGTCCAAGTAATAATGCGCTACACCGTGATGGCCATCACGGCCAGGCCGTGATGGCCTCTCCCGCCAATTCTCGAAAATTCAATTTCTCGCGACGCGAGATATGTCTCGCGACGCGAGCCCTCGCCTTCATGGCCCGTGATGAATTTCACGGCCAGGCCGTGATGTGCTCGACTTGTGGTGGTTTTGGGTCACGGCCGTGATGGCTATCACGGCCAGGGCCGTGACGCACTCTGACTTCAGCCTTTGTTCTTTTTCAGTTTTGCTCGATCATGGCCGTGATGGGCATAACGGCTAGGCCGTGATGGACTCTTTTGGCTCATTTTCTGCACTTTTAAAGCCCTATCTTCATCCAAACTTCATCGTGGTTGATCTTGAGCATTTTACCCTTGATATCTGCAAAACAACACACGAAAACCGCCTTACCCGTTCCAAAGGAAAATTAACCTAAAATCTAATAAAAATATGCCTATACTACATGAAAATGCATGCAAAATGATAGACAAAGATGATGTGGAATCACACTCATCAATATGATACCTTTTGGAAAGCTTACTCTGAGGCCCTTAATTTGGTCTAGGGTTAGGTCAGGATTAATAAGCATAAATAGCAGTTTACAGCCGCACAAGCCAGAGAGAGACAAAAATTAGAGAACTTTTACAATCATTGTTTTTACTTTTACATTATTGGGCTTAATAGCTACACATTGTTAATTTTCGGATTTTTCCCTCATCCTGACCTTGTAGCCTTGCGCAGAGCATAACTAGAGCAACATATATCGGATTTTGGTGATCTTGCTGTCCATAGAAAGATAAGGAATGGACCTACAATTTCTGGTTTCACAAGAATTGTCAAATTAGGACAAAATCAAGGATAAATTGGGTCCCGAGATCTCTGGCGCGGATCAGTCCGCAGTCCATGATGTTCCTTCACTTAAATGGGCCTAACTTACTCATCTTAAGCCCAATTAAGGCATATGATACCTTGTCTGAAAGCTTATTCCGAGGCCCTTAATTTGGTCAAGGGTTAGGTCAGGATTAATAGGCATAAATAGTAGTTTACAACCGCTCAAGTCAGAGAGATGGAAATTAGACAACTTTTACAATCATTGTTTTTGCTTTTACATTAATGGGCTTAGTTGCTGAACATTGTTAATTTTCGTATTTTTCACTCATCCTAACCTTGTTACCTTACCCAGAGCATAACTAGAGTTATAGATATCGGATTTTGGTGATCTTGCAGTCCCTAGAAAGATAAGGAAGAGACCTACAATTTCAGGTTTCACAAGAATTCTCAAATTAGGCTAAAATCAATGCTAAATTGGGCCCCGAGTTCTCTGGCGTGGATCAGTGTGCAGTCCATGATGTTCCTTCACTTAAATGGACCTAACTTACTCATCTTAAGCCCTATTAAGGCGTATGATACCTTGTTGGAAAGCTTATTCATAGGCCCTTAATTTGGTCTAGGGTTAGGTCTGTATTAATAAGCATAAATAGCAGTTTACAGTCGCACAAGCCAAAGAGAGACGGAAATTAGACAACTTTTACAATCATTGTTTTTGGTTTTATATTATTGGGCTTAATTGCTAAACATTGTTAATTTTCGCATTTTTCACTCATCCTGACCTTGTTGCCTTGCGTAGAAAATAACTAGAGCTACCGATATCAGATTTTGGTGATCTTGTTGTCCCTAGAAAGATAAGGAAGAGACCTACGATTTCAGGTTTCCCAAGAATTGCCAAATTAGTCCAAAATAAAGGCTAAATTGGGTCCCGAGTTCTCTGCAAGCGGATCGCATGCCAGCTCATGATGTTCCTTCACTTAAATGGGTCTAACTTACTCATCTTAAGCCCAATTAAGGCATTTGATACCTTGTTGGAAAGCTTATTCAGAGGCCCTTAATTTGGTCTAAGGTTAGGTCAGGATTAATAAGTATAAATAGCAGTTTACAGCCGCACAAGCCAGAGAGAGACTGAAATTAGAAAACTTTTACAATCATTGTTTCGCTTACAAGATTGGGCATAATTGGGCTTAATTGCTAAATATTTTTAATTTTGGGATTTTTCACTCATCCTGACCATGTTGCCTTGCACAGAGCATAACTAGAGCTCCAGATATCGGATTTTGGTGATCTTGTTGTCCCTAGAAAGATAAGGAAGAGTCCTACAATTTCAGGTTTCACAAGAATTGTCAAATTAGGCCAAAATCAAGGCTAAATTGGATGCCGAGTTCTCTGGAACGGATCAGTGTGCAGTCCATGATGTTCCTTCACGTAAATGGGCCTAACTTACTCATCTTAAGCCCAATTAAGGCATATGATACCTTGTTGGAAAAGGTTATTCAGAGGCCCTTAATTTGGTCTAGGGTTAGGTCAGTATTAATAAGCATAAATAGCAGTTTACACCGCACAAGGCCGTAGAGAGACGGAAATTAGACAACTTTTACAATCATTGTTTTTGCTTTTACATTATTGGGCTTAATTGCTAAACATTGTTAATTTTCGGAATTTTCACTCATCCTGACCTTGTAGCCTTGTGCAGAGCATAACTAGAGCTACAGATATCGGATTTAGTTGATCTTGCTGTCCCTAGAAAGATAAGGAAGAGACCTACAATTCAGGTTTCCCAACAATTGTCAAATTAGGCCAAAATCAAGGCTCAATTGGGTCCCGAGTTCTCCTCGGTGGGATCGCCATGCAGTCCATGATGTTCCATTATTTAAATGGGCCTAACTTACTCATCTTAAGCCCAATTAAGGCATATGATACTGTGAACACCCTATTTTGACCAAGTCTTTTGGTTTTCATTAAAAATTTCAAGAAAATAAAAAATGCAAAGAAATTTTTAAAAAAAATAATAACATAAAATAAAATAAAAATGATAAAAAGATTTTAATTTTATTGGGCCAAACTAGTTAAACCCATTACTCAAACCCTTTTCACCCTCCTCCAACAAACCCTAGCAGCCACCTTATTTTGAATTTGAATCTAGTTGGCAAATTCCTTAATTTTTGCAGATTAGGTTCTAGCTTTGATTCTATTTCAAATCAGTGATAGAAATTTTAATCTTGGCAGATTTTTAGGATCAAGATCAGAATGAATTCGCATTATAAAATCACAAAAGGGGCAAATCCATTACTTTTGGCAGATAAAGCTCGGCGGTTTTGATTTTTATTTCAAACTAGAGATAGAAATTTTAGTCTTGGCAGATTTTTAGGATCAAAATCAGAACAAATTGACATTATAAAATCATAGTAGAGGCTACGTATCAGTGGGATCGTAGATAAAATTTCAGAGAGCAAGAGAGAAATTTTTTTCCAAAATGTCTCTCAAACGGAATTTTTGAGTGTAGAACAACAAATAAAGGTAAGAGAGAGAATAGAAATAAACACAACACATACAGAGAGGGAGGTGCCACCGTGACCACCGTGCGCCGCCACCCCCTTCACCTTGAGCCCGCACGCACCGCCCGGGTCCGATCGTGACTCATCCCCGCACGACCCAACCACCATAACGCCGCCGCTCGCCGTGAATCGCACTCGCACACCGTGGCTTGGGGTTCTCGCCGCAAGTAGAACCTCCTTCAACCACCACATCACCAGCCGTCCCGATCTCCTTCCCGCCACCGTCGCTTCCACGACAACACCGCCGTACCCACCATCTCGGCCGCAGCCCACGGCCCCCACTTCACCCGCATCCGGATTCGGATCTCTCTCAACCGCTGCACCCGAACCCGTCATCTCAATACCGACCTGCTCCTTGACCCACGCCACCGACCCAAGACGAAACGCCGCCTCTTCACGGCGAGCGCCCTCGAACGCCGCTCGGGTCACCACCACCTTGGTTCTTCTTTCCATTCTCGAAGGGTGAAACAGAGGAGGCTTGACATGTTGTTAACATTTTTACATCATGTTTTGATATTTAAGTAGGTTATTTTATCTATTATTATTTTATTCACTTCCTTTATTTGTGCATAATTATTTTAAGTATGTTATTGGGTTAGTGGGTTAGTTTATTGGCCCAAGCCAAGTGGGTCTGATAAATAAGAAGAAATATTTTTTAAAAAAAACAAAGAAATTAAATCTGATTTTTTTTTTTTTTTTTTTAATTTTGGGATTGCTTTGTGAAATGTTTCACACTCAATCTTTATATTCGGGATAGCTCTATGGACGCATGTGCCATGTTCTATTTTGATTAGTTTTCTATATATAAAAAAATAAATTAAAAATACATATAATAACAAATAAGTAAAAAACCCTTCTTTTTTAAAAAATAAAATAAAATAAAATAAATCTTTTTTCTTAAAAAATTAAAAACAACCAACAAATGAAAGATCTTCTACAAGAACTACGTGACTTTGAGTTTCCCATCGAAGCAGGGAATACGTAGGAGCGAGATTAAATATCCCGTCAAGCCAAAACGATTTTTTCCTTTCTTTTTGTGTTCCTTTTAATTTAATTTTATTTTTTTTAAATGTAGATAATTGATTAATAATTTATTTAATGTTTTTGGGTTGCTCTATGACAAGTGTCATGCTTAATCCCTTAGCTTTGAGGTTGCCATATGGACTTGCGTGCCACGTTTAATCTCATTTAGGATTTACCATCAATTTTTATTTTTGTTTTTTTAGAATTTTTTTTAAAAAAAATCAAAAGTAAAGAAACATAAAATATTAAATAAAAATATATCAATAAATAAATTCTTCCTTGTAAATATTTTTGGGGTAAAAAATAAATAATTTAATTTCGCTCAATTTATTCAAGGCATCATTCTTAGAATGGGCGATATAGGGTGCTTAACACCTTCCCTACTCGTAACCGACTTCCGAACTCATTTTGGTTCCAAAGACCATATTTTTAGGATTTTCCCAATTTTTATCCTAAATAAATAAAATTGGTGGCGACTCTACTTTTTTTAAAATATCTTTTATCGCCATCCCCGCCGTAATTTTTGGTCATGACATGATGGCGACTCCACCGGGACTTTTCGAGAGTCAAGCCTAAGTAATGAGTCACGCATTTTGGTATTTATTGTTTACCCTTTTATTGTTTTCTTTTTTTTTTGTATATATTTGATTCCTTTTTGCTTTAATAATTATTTTTACATTAGGATAGAAGACCATGATATTTGTTGTTTGCTTGTCTTTCGTGTTCAAGTAGTTTTGTTTTAGGATTGTACAGGTTTGTATGCCTCCAAGACACACAACACCGACACTCTTTTTCACACACTTTCAGCCTACACACCCGAGCTTGTGGGACCTTAAGGATTAGGCGGTGACTCAAAGATTGTCATTGAAGACCTAGTGCCTCTCTCGATATTTGTTGACTCACCACTTGGATTGTTACTAGTGTCATGGACTAGTCATCCTCGGGAGGGTTTATCCCTACTTGTGATTAGGTTCATGAACTAGGTCCTTGACAAGGGCAACTGGGACCATGACTTTTAGAAGTCTAGACACGCTCCTAAAGTTTATACTCCTAAATTGACTTAGTGGCCGCCGACTTAGAAGTTGCCATCATAGGTACCCTTAATTAGGCCCTACCTCTTAAGACAATTGGAGGCGCACCATATCTCCCTTGTGTTTTTCTATCCATTTACTTATTTATTTATTTATACTTCATTTCCTTTGTGTTTTAACAAATGAATAATAAATAAATAAAATACATATTATATATATATATATATATTTGTAAAATAATATTATTTTTTTTAGGTAATTTCTTTTAGTGGAGGAAAGACACTATCTGTGTAGCAAGGAATGGAAATGTCTAACTCTAGCAATGCAATTGGCCTCGAAGAAGAATATTAGAGTTGACGTGAAAATCAATGATGTGAAGACTTTAATGGAAATCAGTCGCTTGATGCCAAAAGAAGTATGTTCTGAGTTTGCAAGAAGCATGGGAAGATTTTGTACTTATTACACATACATGTAGATGCTTTGGGCTTGAGTGCTTTGGCCCAATATTGGAACCCGAATTTGAGGTGTTTTGAGTTGTCGAATTTGGATACGACACCGACTATAGAAGAATATGCTTACATGCTACGGATGCCTCTTCCAAGGGAGTTTCGTGTTTATTTCTATTATGGCCACCATGTTAGTGATGGGAAGGTAGCAGAGTTGTTAGGAGTTCCCACCGGGCCATCGACAAAATGGAAAAAGGAGTCACGAGGTTTGAGGCGAAGCCGTCTGACAAAAAAGGAACTGGCACGACAAAATAATTGGGTTATCTTCTGCTGGTGTTAGCTTTAACCATTTATGGGCTGGTGCTTTTCCCTTTTATACCGCACATGGTGGATTACGCAGCCTTGGATGTCTACTACAAGGTCGAAGAATATATCGGAACCCTGCTCCGCAATTTTGGCGTAAACATTCCTATCATTGCAAGTTTGCCATGAAAGTCATCAAGGCAAATTACGATGTTGTGCACAAATGTTGTATGTTTGGATCGTGACTCACATGTATGCTCGAAATTATGTTAGTGGGATTGATGACCCTTTGAGGAGATTCCATCACATTTCGATAAGGCCGCACAAACCCAACGAATGGAGACAAGAAATTGATGAGGTTGATTCGAAAGCTTTTTGCTGGATGTGTCCCTCAGTATAAAGGAAATACAACTATCTTCAGTTGTGGGAATTTCTCGAATATTCCTTTGATGGGACCAAGGGGTTGCGTGTCATATTCTTCGACACTTGTGATTCGACAATTGAAATGGACTCAACAGGAACCACTTGAAGAAGTGTTAGGTGGGATTTCGTTCTTATATCAAGAATGCGAGGTTGTCAAGAATACAACAATAGCTGTTAGATCCGCCTGGAGCAACATCCGGGTACTGGGATCCAATGAGTTGGGAAGACAAATTATTTCTCGCACTAAAAACTACGAGGCATGGAGGAAAGCAAGGAAAGACAACCTTGTTATTTCGAAACCAATCCGCATGAAGATGAAAATCTGCAAATGGAAGCATAAATGTTAAAGAAGATTGAGATTATGATGGCCTAGATGGGAGTGCTAGAGGAAAAGAATGAAACAGATCAAATCACCATCGTCACGCTCCAACACCAAATCCAGAAGTTAAACATGAGGATAGAACATTTGAAAGATGAATGTGCCGATGCATATGAAGCCGCAGCTCCAGCAAAGAGAGCAAGGAAGGGGAATATGAAATAGTCGGAAGTTCGACGATTACTAGCAAGGATAGAAGATAAAAAAAAGCGTTGGCACAAATCTTCAAAGAAAAAGAAGACTTGGGGGCAAAAATCGAAGTGCATGTTCGCATAATCCGATGTTGGAGGAAAGCATATGATCTCTACAAGAAGCCCTAACTCATGTTGAGCGCTACTCGATGAAGGTTGGAATGCACTGCAACTATACGCGAATCATTGGAAAAATCACAAGAGAAAAACAACAGTTGTGGATGAGGGTCCTGGATGTTCGAAAGGGAGAAAAAAAGGATGAGGATGAGATCGACAATAGGAAGAATGGCTAGAGAATTGGAAATCCGTGGCAAAAGATTTGAAGGTCGACAGAGATGCTTGGAAGAAAAGATTTGAACACCTCCGAGGAAGTTTACAATACCATACCTATCAGCTTGTGGGTCACCTCGAGGAAGCACAAGTCCAAACTCGCATGAATCACTTGATCTACAATACCTCCAAAAATAGCTCGCCCATGAAGTATTGTAGGGGTCTTGCTAGCGGATTCAAAAGGAATACTTTAAAACTTTTGATGTAATTCTATAGGGTTACATCCATCAATGAATTCTCGCTTCATCTTATGGTGTCTTACAAGTAGGCCTCGTATGATTTCATTGCTAGTGAATGATGCTGTCTATCGAGGGACACATGTTCCCATGGATTTGTCATCAACCACGCATTAAGCTAAGAGGGATGTGCCCCCTAGAGTTATGTGTCTAGGTGAAGTTGCTTGCTACAAAAATGGTATGTCCCTTGCAAAAGAAAGAATTCATGGTCCTTTCAAGCATACTTTTATCTTTCTTAATAATAAATAATAATGACACAAAAATTGTATATATTTATATATATAAAGGGGGTTACCGATTGGAATAATTGACGATTTTTCGAGCAGAGCTAAAAACATGAACTGAGGGTTCGAGAATCATTGCGCGACCTAAGAAAGACAATACCAATCAAACCCAAGTTCACAACACAAGATCTCGCACTGTGATGGCTGCCAACGATCCCGAGACAGAAGGAACTTGAGTTTAGAAGTAGACGAAGGAGAGGGAAGGGTGACCGAAATCTCTGAAACTCAAGCAAGGTTGGAGGCTATACTACAGGATACGAGGGAATCTCTTAGCAGGGCTTGGTGCAAATAGAATTGGAAATGAAGATGACCCACATGTAAGCATACAGCCGCCCTCTCCATGGTAATCTGCGCCAATGTTTTCAAACATAAACCATAGCATTACTCAGGAATGTCAAGTTACATTAACCCATAGTAATCCCCATCGGGAAGGATATCGCCCCATCGAGAATGTGTATCATGAGGTCTGCCGCTATGCAGACTTACATGGGAAAAACCCCATGCATCCATTCCTGAACAATCAAGGGGAATTCAGTTTGGACCCGATAAGATGAAGGAAGAGTGGATGGAGAAGGTAGAAGAACAAATAAAAGAGATCAAGGGCTCAAATAGTTATGGCCTTCTCAAGATTGAAGAACTTTGTCCTGCCACAAATGTCGTGATTCCTAAGGATTTCAAAATTCCTAATTTTTTCAAATATGACGGAAGTGGGAACCCACAATTCCATTTGATTAGCTATGCCACCAAAATGGCCATCTGGTCTAAGGATGACAAGTTCCTTATTGGTTTTTTCCATGAAAGTTTGACCGAAATCGCACTAGAGTGGTACCTTCAGTTAGACCATTCTAAGATCCCTCTTGGGACGGAATTAGCCGATTTGTTTATGGATCAATACAAATTTAATTTGGACGTAGGCTCCGACCCGTGAACAATTGACTACAATGTAGAAGAAGAGTGATGAATCCTTCAAACAAGATGCACAAAGGTGGAGGAGTTTGGCTGCTCAGTTTAGCCGCCGATGTTGTCCGAAATGTGCTCATACTTTTGGGAACCCCGGGACCCCCCTTTATCTGAGCAATGGCAGGAGTAGCTTATAGGGATTTCTCCGACTTGATTGCTACAGGAGAATGAATTGAAATCCTAGCAGAGCCGGAAGTTGCCAACTAACATGGAAGGCAAAGGCATCCAAGAAGGGGTTCCACCCAAGAAGAAGGAAGGAAGTAGAAATTATGTGCAACACCAAAGAAAACTTTGGACCTCGTCATGTCCCTTCATACCCAAGGTACCAAGCACCATATCAGACCCAAACACCATTTTACCCACCTCAATAGGCCACGCCAAACCATCTCCCACCCACAAAACCAAATAAATAACATCCCTACCCTCAACCATACAACCCCACTCTCGCCAACATATACTCATTATCCACCCGCAGCTCAACAAAACCATCCAAGCTACCCTCGACTCGCCCAAATTTTCCAAATCAGGGGACGTTTCCAATATCAAAATCTGCCTCCTTTCCCAAGACCGCCTATCTCTAATGCAGATTTGTTCAAACAACTATTTGATCGTCACCTAATCACCGGAAACCCCAGACGACCCATGGAACCACCTTTCCCCGCTTGGTACAATCCAAACTTGACTTGCAAGTATCACATGGATGCCCCGGGGACATTCCATTGAAGAATGTGAGGCCTTCAAGACAGCAGAAGAAAATTGATTGCTTGTGGAAGATTTGGTTTCGAAGAAGATTCAGGGCCTAGCATTGTTAATAACCCAATCCCAAACCAAAATGCGGGAAATAGTGTGAATAACTTGGAAGTGAAAGGGCCTCAAGTTAAGAAGGTTTTGGAATTGCGAACCCCGATGCAAGAAGTATTTGCGAGGCTCAAGAAAGCAGATAATATGATATTGTTGCACATCGGTGAAGCCGATTGGGGAAAAAGAGAAGTATGATGGTGATTTAAGTTGTGATTATCATCATGGGCAGGTAGGGCATGATATTGAAACTTGTTGGGACTTTAAGGTCCGAGTCCAAGGGATTACTTACCTGGGGGTGATCCAAGCTAGGTGAGGTACGATCAAGAAGTTAATGGGTTGAAAAAGTCAGTGCTCCGGATACCACCTATGAATGATGCGCCACGGCCAGAAAAAGTGATTGTAAAGGTGAAAAACCAACTCCTTTTGTTTATAATGATACACACACTGTACCATGGAATTATGAAGGGAAAGTTGAGCTAGTAGGAGAGGCAGAGAAACTTCAAGGCCCTGTTACTAATGTTGTGAGAATTGGAGGCATCACAAAGAGGGGCGATACTAATGACCCTAGAGAAGAAGAAGCAAGGAGGAACACCAAAGATGAAGGAAAGGAGAAGGAAGAAGAAAAAGAAGAGTTTCAAGATCATGAAGCAAAGTGAATACGATGTGATGGAGCAAAATAAGAAAACACCGCAAGAATATCCCTTTTGTCGCTTGTCCTCACATCGTAGATGCATCGTAAGGCATTATTGAAGGTGTTGAATGAAGCTTATGTTAATCCCGACGTCACACCGTAGAATGTAGTCAATATGGTGGATCCTGAGGCGGGTCAACATGATCAATTTCTCGGAAGATGAGGTGTTTTTGAAGTTTAGAGGTAGTCCTAAGGGACTCCACATTACCCTAAGGTGCAAAGGATTTGTGATTATGAAGGTGCTTATAGATGGTGGCTCGGCATTGAATGTGATTCCGTTGTCCACTCTAGAGCAACTAAACATAGGTTTGACTGATTTGACACCTCAAGAATTGATTGTGCGAGCCTTTGATGAGACATTAAGAGGGATCTTTAGGGGAAATAACTCGCCCCTCGAGTAGGGCCTAGTTGTTTTCGTGTTCTCTTTCAAGTCATGGAGATCCACCACCTTATACTATGCTCCTAGGGAAGGCCTTGGATTCATGACGCTGGTGTTGTTCCATCAACATTGCATCGTTGTTCTAAATATATTCAGGATGGGGCTGTAATTACCATCCGCGATGAAGAGGAAATCATGCTTTCAAAGCCTGTTTCGCATTACATAGAAAGTACAGAGCAAGTCGAGGATGATTCCCCACATAGTTTTGAAATCCTAAAGCCGCAGAGCAAGAAAGAGGATCTCGCCAATGCAAAATGTGAATGAAGTGGCAGTCCGTATAATGGAAAGGAATGAAGGGTATCGAAAAGAAAGAGGCCTAGGGGCAAGCCTCCAAGGGATCCCTCAACCGATTGCAGCAGCTACAAGAGATGGAAGACATGGACTAGGATACAATCCTTTCCTAGCGTAAAATATGAATTACCCGACTCGAGGCAAGAAAGAAGAAATAAAGGAATT
The DNA here is from genome assembly GCA_030762895.1 of Sophora flavescens. Lineage (NCBI taxonomy): Eukaryota > Viridiplantae > Streptophyta > Magnoliopsida > Fabales > Fabaceae > Sophora > Sophora flavescens. The sequence continues at coordinate 158,225 of JAUPTC010000026.1, forward strand.
TAATTATATCCCCCACTTGACAGATACTTTCTCAAAGATCAACTCAAGTGATCTCGCCAAAAAGTTGACTTCCCTCATTTCACTATCGCTGCACTTGAAGAGGAGCAAGCAAGAAACCCCGTTATTTATCTCTCCACGATAATGAGGTCCTTAGCAATTGGCAACTGAACCATTTGTTGATGTTATTTCCATGAAGTAACTACCTTTTTGTATCTCGTATAAACCGATGTTTACTTTAGTTGAGAAATGAATAAAATGAGTTAGTATGATTTTTCAAAGATTTTTCTTGGTGTCTTCCTTTCTCTACCTTTTATCTTATATCAATTGCGTTTCATTTCTTGAATAATATCCTTGCCTATATTTCTTTGTTTCAAACATCTTCTTTCAGAACCTCACCACCATCAAGGTTTGTCTCACAAAAGGAACCTTGAAACCTCATTTACTCGATTCCCTCATGCGCAGTTGACGAAGACGATTCTGGGGATTAGTGAGGAAGAAGAAGCCATTGAGGAATTTACAAAGTTGATAGAGCGCTCAGAAATGGGTTCACTTCAAATGATGAATTTATAGAAGTGATTAATAAGGGGACCGAGGAAGACAAGAAGGAGTTGAAAATAGTGGATAATCCGTAACGCGCAAATGGTCGTGCTATTTAAGGAGTACCTTGATGTGTTTTCATGGTCCTACAAAGATATGCCAGGATTGGATCCGAGAGATAGCATCACATAAAATCCCACCTGCACTCAGAATACGGTGGTGAAGAAACAAAGGCCGAGGAGGATGCATCCAGATATGTCACTAAAGATCAAAGAAGAGATAACTAAGCGCTTAGAAGCTAGGTTTGTGGAAGTGTCGAGACACCCTGGAAGGGTTGCTAATGTCGTACCAATACCAAAGAAGGATGGAAAAGTAAGAATGTGTGTGGATTACGTAGATCTGAACAAAGCAAGTCCGAAGGATGACTTCCCATTGCCTCATTGATGTCCTCAGTAGACAAAGACAAAGAAGGAACCATGGATTCTCCTTCATGGATGGGTTTTCGGGATACAATCGATTCTCATGGACGCCGATGACAAAGAGAAGACAACTTTCATCACCCTTTGGGGAACTTTTTGTTACAGAGTAATGCCTTTTGGGCTGAAGAATGCCTGAGCTACCTACCAAATAGGATGGTAACATTGTTCCATGATATGATGCACAAGGAAATAGAGGTATACGTGGATGACATAAAGGCCAAGTCTAAGGAGCTGGAAAGTCATGTATCAGTTTTGCATAAGTTATTTAAGAGATTAAAGAAGTACAATTTGAGACTCAATCCCACAAAATGTGTGTTTGGAGCCTCAACTGGGAAATTGTTGGGTTTTGTAGTCAATCGAAGGAATACAAGTGCAGCCCGAAAAGGCAAAGGCGATCGGGGACACGCCAACTCCTAAGAATGAACGAGAAGTAAGGGGTTTTCTAGGGAGATTAAATTATATTGCCCGATTCATTGCTAACTTGACAAGCACGTGCGAGCCTATTTTTAAGCTATTAAAGAAGAATAATCCGGGGGAGATGGAATGAGAAATGTCAAGAAGCCTTTGACAAAAATAAAGGCATACCTATTAAACCCACTAGTGTTGGTGCCGCCCACTCAAGGTCGCCCTTTGATATTGTTTCTCACGATCCTCACAACCTCAATGGGGCAATGTTGGGGCAACATGATGAGTCCGGGAAAGAGAGAACATGCAATTTATTATCTCAAGCAAGAAGTTTAATGACCGTGAAGCCCGATACATGGCAATTGAGAAGACTTGTTGTGCATTGGTATGGACCTCCAAGAGACTCGTGCAATACATGTTATACTACACCACTTGGTTAATCTCTCGAATGGACCCTTTGAAGTACATCTTTGAAAGTCCTCACATATCATTAAGGGTCTCAAAGTGGCAAATGATATTATCGAATTCGATATTAAGAATATGACCCTAAACCGTTAAGGGAAGTGCAATTGCTGATCACTTAGAATAAAACCCTCTTGAGGGAGGACAACCAATTATATCCGAGTTCCCCTGATGGAGAGATACTTGCCATTGAAGAAGGTGAAACAGAGGAAGATGATATGTGGAAGATGTATTTTGATGGAGCAGTTAATATGCATGGAAGTGGCATAGGAGCGGTGGTTGTTTCTCCTGAGGGCAAGCAATACCCGTGGGTCGTTAGGCTTGAATTTGAATGCACCAACAATATTACGGAGTATGAAGCATGTGCAAGTGGATTACAAGCAGCAATTGATCTTGGAATAAAACAGCTAAAGGTCTTTGGAGATGCAGCCTTAATCATTTATCAAGTCAACGGCGCGAATGGCAAACTAAAGATCCTAAGCTTATCCCGTATCGTAAATACTTGACTCGGGATAGTTGCGAAGTTTGATGAGATTACTTTCTCGCACTTGACTCGGGACAAGAATCAATTTGCGGATGCTTTAGCCACATTAGCCGCTATGACCAAGTCAGTCTCCATACCACCGTCCAGCCCTATTCAAGTGAAGGTACAAGAAGAGCCAAGATAATCTGGCATATGTGGAAGAAGAGCTCGATGGTAATCCTGGTATCACGACTTCAAGCAATATATGAAGAATAGAACGACTTCAACCGGAGCAAATGAAGTGAATAAGAGGACGATTCGTAGATTATCAATGTCCTTTTACTTAGATGGCGAAATTCATATAAGAGGAACTATGATGGGGTCCTCATAAGATGTGTTGATGCTCGTGAAGCCTGACCGCCATGATAGAAGTTCACGAGCGGATATGTGGAACACATGCCAATGGTGACATGATGGCACGCAAGATCCTACGTAAATGATCACTATTGGCTAACAATGGAAGCCGATTGTCCTGAGTATGTCCGAAATGCCGTAGAATGCCAAATATATGCAGATCGATCAAAGCTCCACCGGTCCAACTACACAACTGGTGTCTCCATGGCCATTTTCTATGGGGATAGACGCCATCGAACCAATCAATCCCAAGGCTTCAAACGACATCGCTTCATCCTGGTTGCAATAGATTACTTCACTAAGGGTGGAAGCAAGATCATATGCCAATATAACTCAAAAGGTGTTTACCAAGTTCCTAAAAAAGGATATTGTTTGTCGCTGTGGAATACCGAATGAATCATTACAGATAAATGCCGCCAATCTTAATGGGGTGGATGTAAAGAAGTTAACGGAGACTTTTAAAATCACACCATAATTCCTTAATAGACCCTTGATGAACGGATGGTAGAAGCGACCAACAAGAATGCCAAGAAATTGTTGCTAAAATGGTCATAATTTTATAAGGATTGCATGAAATGTTACCACGCTTTGTACGCGTATCGCACTCAATATACGATCGGGCAATCGGGCAACGCCTTTCTTCATTGGTGTGAATTTGGAAGCTATTTTCTCCTATAGAAGTTGAAACCTCTCATTAAGAGGCCTGATGGAAGCCGACTGAAGAATCGGACGGGTGAAAGCTCGATATGATCAATTAAACATGATTGAGAAAAATGATGGGGCCCTTTGTCATGGACAACTATATCGAGAAGAATGGCTAAAGCCTTTAATAAGAAAGTCCGCCACAGAGTTTCAACCAGTGATTTGGTGTTAAAGAAAATACTTCCTAACCAAGAAGATGCCCGGAGAAAATGGGCAACCACCATGGGGCCATATATAGTCAGTAGGCATACAAAGTGAGCCTTGCCCTACTGATGAAAACCGATTTGGCGAGCCAATGAGACCGTAAACTCGATGCCGTGAAAAAAGTTCTATGCCCGATAAAAAAAAAGAAAAAGAAAGGGAGAGCCTCAAGGGTGAAAACCCGCAAGGGCGACCCCACAAAAAGGGCATAAATAAAATAAAATAAAAGAAGTCCGTTAGGTCAAAACCACGCAGGGTGGCCTAAGCAAAAGGGGTATGAAAAAAAAGAAAAAAAAAGAAAAAGAAAAAAGAGAGAGAGAGAGAGAAGTCCGTCAAAGCTGAAAACCCGAAGGCGACTTAAGCAAAAAGAGTAGGACAAAGAAACTGACCTTAGTCCAAAACCCGATGGGCGCTTTTAAGAGATATCTTAATATTCACCACACCGGCAATTTTCTGGCACTTGCTACACCGGGGCAATTTTGTTTGTGACTGGCTACAATGGGCAAAGAAAATCATTGAAATGTTAATGATAGGATGATGTGGGGTCGAGACCAGGATCTGCGACGCCAAAACACTTGGGAATCCGCTTAAGAGGATCAAGGAACCAATATCAAAATTTTTATGGGCTCTTTAGTTCCATTATCCTTTTTCATACAATTCCCATACCCCCTTTATTTCCCTTTTTTTTCCAATTTCTTTGTGTGCAATATAAATTCTCATATTAAGGCAAGGATTTTATTCATCCATTTTTCCCTATTGTGTTAAGTCATGCTTCGCATTGAAATCATGTCTCAATTTAAGTAAATTTAAGTTTAATAGTATGATTGGGATAATTCTAATGGTTACTTCAATGAATGGTTTGAACCAAAGGAAAGCCTAGCTTTTCAAAGTCAATGGGGGGAGACAACTGCACAATGAGGAGAAAAGAAAAGCAATAACGAAGTCTCCACGAGTCCTAGTCTTAAGGAAATAATCACTCTACGTGTCTCCACCGCTTTGAAAAATAAGCCCTCTCAATCAAAAGACCCCGATCAGAAGATGATAAACAAATGTTTGATTGGTCGAAGTCTTTAATGGAGCGTGGGTCCAGTTATAATTGAGACAAAGGTAAAGAAAGTTTTTTAGAGAAAGCAAATTACTATCATTTTATTTCGGGATCCAAGGCCCACTGCAATTTTTTTTGGAGCTCCAAAGCTCACCGCAAATTTACTGGGATCGGGAGGTCGCTGCAAATTTATTTTTTTCGAGCTCCGAGGGCTCATGGCTAATTTTAAATTGGAATTTGAGGCCCACTGCAAATTTATTTTTCAGCCTCCGAGGCTCAGTATTAATTTTATATCCGTGATCCGGGGCCCACTGCATTTATTTTTGAGCTCGAGGCTCATTTGTAAATTTACTTTGGATCCGGAGGCCGATGCAAATTTATTTTTTAGAGTTCGAGGCTCATTACTAATTTTATATTTGGGATCTGGGGCCAGTGCAATTTTATTTTTCAACTAAGGCTCATTACTAATTATATTTCGGATCCGTACACGCCGCAGAATTTTTTTTTCGAGCTCTGGACTCACCGCTAGTTTTAGGCTTGGGATCTCGGGGCTCACATTCGCAAATTTTATATTTCGAGCTCCGAGGGCTCAAGCTACTAATTTTATATTTCGGATTCGAGGCCCATTTGCAATTTATTTTTTCGAGCTATGGGCTCCTTTGTGAATTTACTGGGGGATCACGAGACCCGCTGTAAATTATTTTTCGAGCTCACGAGGCTCACTACTTATTTTATATTTGGGATCGAGGCCTCACGCCATTTATTTTTGGGACTAGGCCCACTTGTATTTATATTTTTAGCCTCGAGGCTCACCTATCCCATTTTTTTTTTCCAACTCTGAAGCTTAATTTTCCACTGTTCCATCCCGACCAAAATGCGAGTTCATTTTCTTTACTAGTTCCCCCACTACTATCATGAAAAATCGTTCTTTCTTCATGTATTATAGTAATGAACAAGTAAAAGTAAGCAACGTGTGAACACCTTATTTTGACCGTGACTGCTAGTTTTCATTAAAAATTTAAGAAAATAAAAAGAAAATTTATTAAAAAATAATAAAATAAAATAAAATAAAAATGTAAAAAAGATTTAATTTTATTGGGCCAAACAAATTAAACCCATTAAAAAACCCATTTCACCCCCTCCAACAAACCCCTAGCATCCACGCTTATTTTGAATTTGAATCTAGTTGGCAAATCCACTTAATTTTTGGGGTATAAGGTTTTGCCGCTTTTATTTTCCTATTCAAATCAAAGGTATAAAGTCTCTTAATCTTCGCGAAATTTTGGGATCAAGATCAAGCAGTCAGGATTATAAAATCCACCCAATAGGGGCAAATCCTCTTGGTTTTTGTGAGGTATAAGACTCTACCGCGTTGATTTCTTATTTCAAACTAGAGATAGAAATTTAATCTTGTCGTTTTTAGGATCAAAATCGAGCAAATTGACATTATAAAATCATAGGAGAGGCTAAAAATAAGGATGGTAAGATAAAATTTGATAGCGAGTGATAAATTTTTTTCCAAAATGTCTCGTAAAACAAAATTTACGAGGGTAGAACAAAAATAGGGAGAAGAGAGAGAATAGAAATAAACACTGACACATACAAAAGTAGGGAGGTGCCACTTTGTATTACCATAGCGCCTACCTCCCTTTTCACCTGAACTTATAGTATGCATTGTAGCCCGTGTCCGATCTTCGACTCATCCCTACCACCCACACCACCGCAATGCCCGTCTCAACTCGCGGCAATCGTACGGCTGCAAGGGTGGCACGAGCTACCGACAAGTAGAACCTCCGCTTGAACCACCGCATCTCCGCACCGTATCGGATCTCACTTTCCTCCACCGTCAAGTTTCCACGACAAAGGCGCCGTAAACCACCACCCGTCTCGGTCCGCAACCCGCGCTCCCCACCCACCCAGTCGTGGGATCTCTCTCAACCGGCTCCAACTTCGGAATGATTTCGTCATCTGATACCCGCCGCTCCTGACTCCGCGCCACCGACCCCGGCAAAGCCATCGCCTACTTCCGCAAAGCGTCCCCGAGCCTTCGTCGGCCACCACCACCTGGTCTCTTCTTTCCATTTTCTTGGAAGTGAAACTGAGGAGGCTTGACATGTTGTTATAACATTTTTACATCATGTTTTGATATTCTACGTAGGTTATTTTATCTATTATTTTTTATTCAGCTTCCTTTATTTGTACAATTATTTTTAGTATGTTATTAGGTGGTTTATGCCCCTAGAAGTGGGATCCAGATAAATAAGAAAGAAATATTTTTAAAAAAACAAAAAAATTAAATTAATTTTTATTTTTATTTTATTTTAGGATTGTTGGAAATGTTTCACATCTATCTTTTATATTCGGGACAGCTCTATGGGCGTATGTGCATTCTGGCCTGATTACTTTTTATATATAAAAATATATTAAAAATACATATAATAACAAATAAAGTAAAAACCCCTTCTTTTAAATAAATAAAATAAAATAAAAATAAATCTTTTTCATAAAAAATTAAAAACAACCAACAAACCGAAAGATCTTCTACAAAACTACGTCGGTAGGTTTCCACCATGAAGTGAAGGGAATACGTAGGAGCCAGATTAAAATATCCCGTGGAAGTCAAAACTAATTTTTCACTTTTTTTTGTGTTCCTTTTAATTTAATTTAATTTTTTAAAATGTAGATAATTGATTAATAATTTATTTAATGTTTTAATGTTTCTCACCAGGACAAGTGTAATTGCTTAATCATCACTTTGAGGTTACCTCACGGACTTGCAGTGACACGTTTAATCTCATTTAGATTTACCATCAATTTTTATCTTTGTTTTTTTAGAATTTTTTTAAAAAAATTAAAAGTAAAGAAACATAAAATATTAAATAAAAATATATCGATAAATAACTTCTTCCTAATATTTTGGGGTGAAATAAATAATTATTTTCGCTCCAATTTATTCAAGGCATCATTCTTAGAATTAGAGAAGAGCGCTTAACACCTTCCCTACTTAGTAAATAGACTTCCCGAACTCATTTGGTACCAAAGACAATTTTTTGGATTTTTCCAATTTTTATCCCAAATAAATAAAATTTGTGGCGACTAACTTACTTTTAAAATTATCTTTTATAGCCGTCTCTCTCGGTGAATTTTTTAGTTACGACAAATAACTTTTTCGAAATATATTTGAGACCTTGTACGGTCTAGGTTGTGTCCGGATTAATAGCATAAATAGGCTTTATAGCGCACAAAACAGAGAGGAAGAAATTAGACAAATTTTATAATCATTGTTTTTCTTTTTACACTATTCCACACTTCTAAACATTGTTGTTCTTCTTTGGACTTTTCACTCATCCCTGACCTGCTTAGCCGTACGCAGAGCATAACCCCATTCTTCAGATCCTGATTTCAAAAGAGACTTGTTGTCTATAGAAAATAAGGAAGAGAAGCTACAATTTCTGGTTCACAAGAAGTGTCAAATTAGAGCAAAATCGGCTAAATTGGGTCAGGAGTTCTTTGGAGATAGTCGCATTCCATGATGTTCCGCTTCACTTAAATGGTCCCAACTTATCATCTCGGCACCAATTAAGGATATGATACCTACTTGAAAAGCTAATTCGGGGGCCATAATGGCCTAGGGCCCGTCATGATTAATAAGCATAAATAGCAGTTTTACGGCCGCCTGAGCCGTGATAGAGACGAAAATTAGACAAATTTTTACAATCTTGTTTTTGGTTTTACCTTATTGGGCTTAATTACTAAACATTGTTAATTTTAGAATTTTCTACTCATCCCACTCCATAAGTTTCCTTTACACAAAGCAAAACTAGAGCTTACAGATATAGAGTGATGGTGACCTCCTTGTCCCTAGAAAGAAAAGAAGAAGACCCTACCCCATTGGTTTCAAGAATTGTCAAAATTAGGCCAAAATCAAGGCTAAATTGGATCTCGAGTTACTGTTGCGCCGATAAAGGCGCAATCCATGATGTTCCTTCACCTAAATGGGCCTAACTACTTTCATCTTAAGCCCAATTAAAGCATATGATACCTTATTGGAAAGCATTTCGAGGGCCCATAATTTGGTCTAGGGTTAGGTCGGGGATTAATAAGCATAAATAGTGAGTTTACAAAACCTCTACTGAAGCGGTAGAGAATTAAAATTAGACAACTTTTACAATCATTGTTTTTGCTTACACTATTGGGCTTAATTGTTAAACATTGTTAATTTTTATTATTCACTCATCCCGACTTGTTGCCTTCCGTCAGTACAACTAGAGCTACGTATATCGGATTTTGATGATCTCATTGACCCTAGAAAGATATAGCGAAGAGACCTACCATTTCGGTGTTTCGCGGGAATTGTCACAATTAGGCAAAAATCAAGGCTAAATTGGTCCCG